>JH153890.1:0-10105 GCA_000226015.1 Mnemiopsis leidyi | reverse complement strand
CAGAATTGTAAGTACATGTCCTTAAACAGAAGCCGTGGCTTGGCTCTGTCTGTTTTTTAAGTACAGCGTGCTGAGCCACGGCTTATAATCCGTACTTAAACCGTAAGCCATAGCTCTGAGCCGTACTTAATCCAGTGAGCCATGGCTCGGATTCAACGAGCCATGGCTCGATAAAACTGAGCCATAAGTACGGAAATTTTAAGCCTGGCTTACTTTATGAATACCGATTTCGTGGCTTACCTGATTTAAGTACGAGACACGTACTCGTGGCTTAAGGACGCGTACTCGATTTTATGAATGACCCCTTTTGACTATTCCTTTCCCAAGCTTAGCAGAGTCCAGTCTACGAGCAAAATAGTCTCCTATAAATAGTTTATTTTTGTTACAATCTTACCCAGTAACCCGCCTTGTTACGCTGCATTGTAATTCTCATTGAATCTAGCAAGGGGACCATGCATAGAACACTAATGAGGCAGACGGCCTTAGCTATCAACACAGGTGTCTAGTCCATTGAGAGAATAAAACAAAGCTGCACCCCCTCTAAACAACGTTATTACGTCTAAATCGAACTCGCAATTTATTCTTAATTTATCTCTTTTTGTTGAATGCTAACTCAGTAACCAGTTCTATAATGCCATGATATAATTCTGATTGAACCAAGTGAGGGCTTGATAAATATTCTAACAACATTTATAGTTATAGCTTTGAGGGGCGGAGCGAGCTTAGCTATCAACACAGTTAAACTAATTTTATTGATGTTTATTTTAAAACATTCGTGATTTGGGTTTATGAGATTAAGTGAGTTGAGCTCGGCACCTTGGTAGTATACCAAGGAAACAAGCTGCACACCTGGAGGCTGGAAGCGTGGCAGAGCGTCAACTCCATGTTATTATGGAGTTATGTTGTCGATAAATAGAAATTTTTGATTCGTAAATTTGCCAAAATAAAGCCTCTGTGGGCTCCAAAGGAAAACCAAACGATTCTACTTAAAATTTTCGATAGCTGGCCCAATTACCTAGAAACAGTGATTAATCTTTCCGGAATAGGGTGCAATTTTTCGAGAGTTTTTGGGTTCAGGGACCTACCAATTGCGAATCAGCACCAAATAACAAAACAAAACCTAGTTTTGCCAGTTCCTGGTATAATTCTTTATCTTCTTTTTCGGTCGACGGTTTTTGGCCTCCAAATGAACTAGGAGGATTTCTTACTCCCATAGTATATACCAAAAACATAAAAACAAAAGATATCATCGCAACAGAGCTCGGGAGTCTTAAGGCTGTTGCTACCTGTCAGCGGGGCAACCCCACTTTGGCAGAAAACGAGGCTCGTTACCTCCGTGAGCAGACAGGGATTTCCGTGCCAGGTAGACCTAGGTTGTTGGTAGAAGGAAAAAGAGTACTTCACCAGAAGGATTGAGGACTAAACTATTTCGGACTACCGGGTACCTGTTTATATGTGAGAGGTCCTGTTTAACAGAAAGGATTTCTGTTAAAGATGTTAGTCGAAAAAAATAATCATTGCTCCTAAGATCTTGTTCAAAAAGCCTGGTGTGACACCCATTTGCTATGTAGAGCAAATTTGGAATCTGGCAATGTGACGTTGTCCTAGAAATATGTAACAACCTTGTGAGAATCTTGTGTGTGAGAAGATACTTGACCTGTCTTCGATCCTGCCCCAGGTAATCACTCAGAAGCCCCAATCGTAAAACGTCCTTAAACAACAGGTTGTTGACTGGATTGTATGTCCTAGTGGGTTTCCAATATGATATATCAATTTCTTAAGCTGTATGCTGAAGATCCTGAAAATGAAGATGTCTGAGATATCACAGGTTCCTTTTGATACAAGATCGGTTAAGGTACAGACAACTTCGTTAGGGTTAGGGTAAGGGTTAGGGTCGTTTGGGAAAAATATTTGGGAAAAAATGTTGTGAGGCACAATGTTCTGGGGCTGGACGTCGGGAACCAATTTGAATACTAATAGATAAAGAGTCGAAGACTATCACCTTACATTGTATGCAGCAGCATCTACAGTGGTGGGGAGAGGAATAAGGAGCATGTGTTCAGAAAACCAGTTACCGAGCCATTCACAAAGGAAGAGGTATGTGAACCAGATTCAAGTGTGAAAAGGAGGACGAGGACTTTGCTGTTAAAATTACTACTACTAGCTTCCATCCAAGAGACTGGTGCATGGTGCACCTGAAAACGAGCAACACTAGATACATAGCACAGGAATTAACAGAGGCTCCGGCTCTCAAAAATCACTTTGATGTTGAGTGTTGACTACTAAAAAGTGGTTTCATTGAAAGGTAACACAACATTCGTTAAATGAAGGTGGCCAGATGAGGACCCGGTACATTTTGGGGATTTAGAATTTTAGAAAGGAAGGTTGATCCACCAAAATTTCTTAAAGGGGGAAGTTTAGTTTCCCAAGGGACTGTTTGATGGTTTGAGATTAAAGTAATGTTCATGGTCTAATATATTTCTTCGAAAACACTGAGAGTGCTGTACGAGTTGATGGTGAGTTGAAAAGATGGTTAAACGTGAATTCAGGAACTGGTCAGGGTGATGTGCAAGGGCCACCAATTTTAACGTTGTGATTAACTGGGGTCTTGAACTAGCAGAGAAGATCCAAACTATTTCTTGTGGTCTAACCCTTCAACACAGACAGAGTTTCAGGCAACCCGAAAAGTGTGTGACCTACCCGGATTACGCAGATAACATCGCTGTACTGGATGACACTCCTGAGGAGTTGCAAGAAACAACAGATGCATGATATTGCTTAGTAAGTAAGTATTGTGGGGTCGGAGGATTAAAGATGAATGCCAAGAAAACTGAAAGCAAGGTCATTGGGAAAGACGCCTCACAACATCCACTTCCCAAAGAGAGAACTCTAGATATTACAGTTGATGGCAATCCTGTAAAGCGGGTCACACAGTTCACTTACTTGGGAGCCACGATTACATCAGATGGCAAAACTGAGAAAGAGATCAGTGTGCATGTGCGGATAGGCAAAGCAACAGGGGCATTTAATCAATTGAATAACATCTGGAAAAATAAGAACATTAGCATCAACAACAAAGTTCGCATTTATATGACGCTTTGGGGAACTATTATTCACCCATTTTGTAAACGGCTAATCTTCTACTTTTGATAGGAGTAATAATTTTTGATGCAGTAAAGACCTACTGTTAGCTGCATGAATTTGGACTTATTAACATTTATGTGTAGAAAAGTGGCTTCCAAGTACAGTTTAAGTTTGTCAAGAATTGAATTTATTTTATTTACTGCTTCTAGAGTATTTCGACCATACACGAAGATATTTGTATCATCAACCCCGGCGAATTTGGAAGAATTAATAGAAGCTCATCCTCCACGTCGAAAAATGATGCATTGGCAAAATTTCCATGGAAGGAAATACTCTTTCTTCAATAATGACAGGCAAACTCAAAGTAGACTGTAACATTAATTGTTAAAGATTATGAAGAAATGTGACATTATCATTTTATAATACTGAATTTGCAGAAAGGCGTCCAATCTAGTTGCACATTATTGAAGTATAAACTGAGAGTCAGAGAGTCCTAATTTTTACAACAGAATCACAGAGACCAGGATTACAATTCCTCCTACCTAGTAAGAATGTGTCGACTGTAGCCATCCCATAACAAACATCCGATTGGGCGTGACAGGGTAAGTTGAACCGCTTTTTTGGTGTTTCTCCCTTTCAAGTGGGATCTTGTGTTCGTCAAGAAACTTTCCATGGCCCCTTTTATCATTACATAATATGATGTTTTTGGTGGGTGCACAAGCATGCCACATATCGAGACCTGGAGTTACGTTCATCATTTCGGCGGAAGCCTATTGGACCTTTTTTCTTCTAGCATTGGCTGCCTTTTCTTGCTAGCGGGGGATTTTGATAGACTGCACGCAACACAAGATTGAACTCTAGTTGAAAAGCGGATTTCCAGAGAGGGTATCATAGTGCCTAAGTCATAAGGTGATGCTTTATAATCCATTCTTCATTTGCTGTCGCAGCAACATCCTGCCATCCTGGTATACGATTTTTCTCTTAAGTGGCTCCAAGAGAAATGGTACTTCGTTTCGTTGTTTGTCACCTTATCAGATAAGTCTTATCAGCTACTCTGTACAGACTTTTTAAAGAGAGCATTTTTTGATTGAGTCACTAGTAGTATCCCCAGTCCAAAGTATAATTCTCGGAGTCTTATGATTTTAGGCTATATTCATATTTCTACATTTCAGTTATGTGATTATTTAAGTCCTAACCAGTAATTTTTAGTGTTATGTCCTGATGACGGTGTTGTTACACAGAAATATATAGATGAATTGCTATTAAAATCCTATGTCTATCAGTTATCACTCAAGAAGAGAATAACAAAAACCACGTTAAACTCAGTTAAATCGATTCCATAAATATTTCTATTCGGGCCTCCTAAACTTAAGGAGTGAGAAGATTATGATGAAGCTTTGCCACACCAGATAATGTCAGCGGCAATAATCTTCAATCATTAATAACCAAATATATAAAGTTAATGTTAATATTGAGTACCCTCCTCATACCTTTCTGAATGATAATGCTTAATTTTAGTCGGGGACAATCTCAGTTATCAAACAAAGGAACAGACTCCACGGACAACGACCTTGAGACTATTCCTGTACCCGCTGAGAATCTTGTACGTGAGATTTAGACATCGGCAAATATTGCTAATGCACAACGCGAAATCCCTACCAAAGGTTTGCCTTCCATGGCTTACCAACGATTAAACTTTTACAGACATGTCTAGAGGTCGCACTTAGATTTGTTCTTACCTCCTTTTTTATATCATATGTTTTCTGGCTAAAGGCTTACCTCCGGGGGCAAGAAATTTATAGGTCAAACTTTTTAAATCCCCTGAGCGAAATTTTAGAGCTGGCCGGTAATTCCGATTTCCGGAACAGATTTTTATAGCGAGAAGTTCTGGGGTAGGTGTTTCCACAATCCTTTCATGGCTGGCCGGAGTATGGTGAACTATGTCATCCATCATTGAACGAGCAAGTGATATTGATAAACCACGTGGAGCAGCCTCTGACCACAGCAATGTCGTCATTCTTGATTTTCTGTAAATAGACAGGCATACTATTCAATCTTTTTATGACCATTAAACATGTTAATCCATACAATTGTGTTACTGATCCATGCTGTCTTGGTGTGCTCTTATAATGACCTAGCAGTTAATATCTGACCGTCGTTTTAACACCTTTGCATAAGTAATAGTTTGATATCTCATCACGTTCTATACAATTTTATCAATAGAAGACATATTTATCATTTTGTGCGAACTTTCTGTTCTTGAAATAAACTTTGCTTCCTGCATATTATAGATAAGGAAATTATTATTCTTTAATGAGACTTTGTCCGTCTGCAAAGTAGAACCTGCCTTCACCAGGTGGAAATAAATCAAGAGAAGACGTAGATTCGAGAGTTGGATAACCAAGAAATGGAATCAGTTCATTTTCCTGGCCAGGAAAGAAGTCCGTGAGCGAGACCTAACCCTCGGAATCTGTAATATGTTCTGCTGCGTGGTGAATGTGAATGTCAAACGGTAAATCACACTACGTACCTCCGTAGGTGACAGTAGACAGAGCCAAATCACTAATGGACATATCGACACAATTTGGATGATCTCTTAGGAAGGTGCCACTGTGTCTGGGGAGGTGTCTTAAATCTTGAACCTCATTTTTCAATGTGTTGGAGGTTAATCTATGTCTATTTGACCGTTTAAATCTTTATTGCAATACTGCAATAGTTTAATATACGGTAATACCACTATTGGTAGTGCAATTACCATATTAATACCACGAGCTTGCGAGTGGTATTCATGCAATAAATTCACGAGCTTGCGAGTGGATTTATTGAAGTAATTTCACGAGCTTGCGAGTGGAATTACGTATGGTAATTGCAATACCGATAGTGGTATAACTGTATTATTCAACTGCGTTGTTAATAACAGCTGGGGTAAAATGAAAAATTTCAAGTAAATATCTCAAGCTCTCAAGAATTGAAAGAGGAAAAGTAAAGCGAAATAAAGCATTTTACTAGTTTAGTCCACATAATGCACAGTTTTGCCCAATTGTTCACTTATCCAAATCGTTATCAGGAAAATTATCAACAATTTGAGAGCCCCCTATCTTATTGATGATTTGCTAACGATAAAGTGGATGGTTTACTTAACCCGGCCCGAATATAGTGAGAGCCTTGAGCCCTGCCACCAATAGGTTACCATGACTACTGTCACGTGTCATCTCCCCACCAATTACAGGGAAGGAGCCCCGAGGGTCGCCTATAAATTTGTCGCCAGACAGACCTAAGTTCAAGTTTTTTGATTTCAGTATCCGTTCGGTTTGAGGGCCGTATTTTGATGACGTAATTATGTGTGCTTGTCGATGCTGAAAATAGCAACATAATTCGCCAACGTAGTATAATTAAGGTCATTTCTCAAGATATCCTGCTCAAATTTTTGCTGAAATTCCATAGAACTGTTCTTTTGACAACAAGCTGTGCGATTTTGGCTGACATTTTTGATCTGTGTAAACTTGTTCTTCACAGAGGCTTAGCCAGTAAAAATGCATGATTTGGCTTTTGTTAGCCTCTTCTAATTCTCGAAGTTGAGAAATTTACTTGACATTTTCACAGAAAATTTGCTTGAATGTGATTCTAATTGAGTTGAATGTAAATCGTGTCATGCATAAGTATCTACCACAAGGGCAGATATAAATCGAGACGAAATCTGAAGTTAATTTTGGCCCAGTCTTACTGTCCTTAGCAGAAAAAAAATTGGTTTGAATCGCGTTTTAAGGTCGATTTCTGGATATGAATTAGTAATACCACTGGAGTGTAATTACTATAATGGTATTACTAAAGTAATACCACTCCAGTGGTATTACTACGGTGTAATTACTATATTAATTTTACTGAAAAATTAGCAAAGTAATACAACTGAAGTTGAATAATACAATTTATCAAACTATGACAACAGTACAAACTATATTCTACATTCACAGAGAATCTATCTACAATCATTATTTTTTCTTTTTTATTACTGTATAGCATAGGTGCAAAAACGTGTTTTACTGGTAAGACGATTTCAAAAATTCGGCCAAAAGTTTTTCACGGTTGGGGGGATTGTTCTGCGGCCATCCATTCTAACAGAAAATTGCATCAGTTTCTACTTTTCTAGACGGAAAAAATTGTTCTTAACCGCATAAAACGTCCAATTCTGGACGAAGGCGACAGTTTTAACCGAAAAAATCAAAATCCGAAGATAATTAATTGAATATTTTGTTAAAGTGGGAATCCTACCGCCCTACAACTTCTGTGCAATGGTGCTGTAAATTATACAGTGTATAACCGGAGCTATTGGTGCTGTATAACCGGAGCTATTAAATATCTTAGAAGACCTCCTTTTTGTAAATTCGTTATTGCTTTTCAATATTGATAATTTATTTGTGACGATGATTAAATTTGGCGGTAAGTTTGAATTTGGAACACTAAACTATACCCTTTTGAATGACATTAATGTTAATACCAGTTTATTTTCATCTCTAATACTTTTTTGCCGAAGGCAAAAAAGTAAAGTAGATGGTTTAAAGTGGTCGGATTTTGGAGGTGGTAGGTGGGTAGGTAGGTAGATGGCAGTGTCCGCTGTCCGCTGTCCGGGGTCACAAAGCAATTTTACACATAGTGCAGTGCGCGCCACCGTTACCATGTCGACGTCCTAAATTGCCTCCGCAAAGTTATTCTACGCGTTGAATATATATTTGTGAGTTTATCATCGTTGCGCGGCGTACGTATCACTATCAGAGTATTACTCCGAAGTATTATGTCATTTCTAGGTTCAATTTTAATTCTTACGGCCGGTTTTAAGTTTTCAAAACCGAAAACTAGTATAAATCAACAGCAGCCATTATCATCAGACAAGTTGCAATAAAAATATTTTAGTTTCACGGCCAATATTTTTACTGTAGCTTCCATGGTATTCCATCAGCAGTCTTTGCGGCAGTGTTTATTTTTACAACATATCTGCTGCTCAAATTCTATTCTTCTAGCACTAGCAGACGGCAAATCGAAGAAGCCTCTTTAGAATTTGAGAGATGGAAATCTAGCGTCCGCCTGAGACCTAACTAAGCGGGCGCAATTCTTGTTCCATTTTTAACTGCACTGTTTATTTTGTTGAGATGAAAGCAAATTCCTTTTAAATATATCCCTCAGTTGTTTTTATTACCTAATGGTATTATGAAATCACATGAATTCTCCTAAATTAATGAGTTATGACTTTAGATTTCTATAACTTTTTAACATTGTGACTATCGTTACCTTTCTATATTTTTAGACAATGGTTGACGCATGCTTGCAATACAAGAACACATGTACCTTGCTTCACAATAATTTGAACAAGCTGCAAGGCCAAGAAAATCCTTCAGTCGAGGTATTATCAGAGTTTGTTTGTTTGTCTGCCTGTGTTCACCTGATCCAGACTTTTAATAAATGTTTTGCAATTGATACCACACACCACGTCACACATATCATAAATTCCAGATGATTGAGGACTGTATGCAGTGTTTTGCACATTTAAAGAAATACAACTGCAAAGCTCAGCAACAGTGTAAACGAGTTAGAGATAATACGCGACAGGTATCAAATTTTTCTTCATGTTGAATCTTTTGGATTAAAAACCCGTTTTTCCATCATATATTATTGTTGGATCATTCAGCTCAGTATGTATTTCTCAATCTTATTTCCTGCGATGCCGCAATGGAACACCAACCCAGCTGAAGAAGAAGTTAGACAGTACCGATTTGATCCTAAAGAATCTACAGTTTGAAGAAATCTACCTCCAGAGAGAGATCAAGAAATGTTTGCAGTACAAGTAAGACATCTCCTATCATTTAGAAACTTGCTGGACACTTAAACGCTATATGTTGTTTATCAGCACCGTTGCCAAGTATTTAACTGACTATCTGGAAAAGATAAGAAAGTTTACTCGAAAACATTCAGGTCGGTAGATGAAGAGTTGTGTCTGATCCCGGAGAAGGAGTATCTGGCTAGTTTGGGGAACAAGACGCCTCCCTCCGACAAGCACCTCTACATGTTGGAGCGGCTCAAGTGGGAACTGGAACAACGCAAAGTGTCAGTTTTAGCGCTTTTTTTTATTTTCGCGTCTTCTGCAAAAATGCAGGGAAGATTTAAAGTAGTGGTGGTGCAAGGCTTAGCGTAGTTTTTCCCGATTCTTATACTTATGACCCACCCAGTTTCTTAAAAATTTATACCATCGTGATCAGGAGATCACTGGCTACACAACGGTACTTAACCCCCTCTGAAAAATTGGCCACGCTAGCGAGGCTAATGTTCTCTGAACAAAGTATGGTATTGACCATTTGACCATGCCGCTGGCTTAGGCCAAATGGCGAAGATCATGGCCACTCGGACCCCTGAATAAATTAAAACCAGATAAATTTTTGCTTCGTGTTTCCATTTTCAGAAATAGGGGGTCTAATAGATGAATTGTATGAAAATTAAACTTATTCCTTTACTTTAAACTGAGAGTACTTCTATAATTTAACCATAATGGCATTTTTTGAATTGAAAACAGTGGTTGTTTAAAAGAAATAATTGCAAATAAATCAATGCATGGGCCGAGAAAAAACTGGGGGGTTGAGAAAATGATTAATACAGTGTAAACATCTAACTGGGGGGTTGAGAAAATAATTAATACAGTGTAAACATCTAATTCAGTCTCTCAACCTTTAATGTGTTTAGAACAAAGTCTTCTAGACTACAATCTCCCGACCTAATGTATAGCCAGGTTGTGGAAACGTTTCAGCAGTTTGAGACACGTAGATCGCGTAGTTCCCATAAACTGGACCAGTCTTGAGATGTGCTCCACGTCCGTGGTCGGTACCCTGGACTATCATTTCTTTGCATTCGGGATAGGGGCAATCCTGGATATTGGAAATGTCGTGTGACCAAGAGTCGTTATATATGGTGTTGGTTAAGGGGTTACACAAAAAGTCATTTCCAAGTCCGTGCGTGTTGTCATCGTTCTTATCAGCTT
>JH153889.1:35188-53192 GCA_000226015.1 Mnemiopsis leidyi | reverse complement strand
CTGTAACCTAGTAACTGTAACTGTAACCTAGTAACTGTAACTGTAACCTAGTAACCCTAACTGTAACCTAGTAACTGTAACTGTAATCTAGTAACAGTAACTGTAACCTAGTAACTCTAACTGTAACCTAGTAACTGTTAATGTAACCTAGTAACTGTAACTGTAGCCTAGTAACTGTAACTGTAACCTAGTAACTGTAACTGTAACTGTAGCTTAGTAACTGTAACCTAGTAACACTGTAACTGTAACCTAGTAACTGTAACTGTAACCTAGTAACTGTAACTGTAACCTAGTAACTGTAACTGTAACCTAGTAACAGTAACTGTAACCTAGTAACTGTAACATATTGAAAGCCACAGAAACTGTAACATACTAATATTCCCAGTAACCTATTCACAGTAACCTATTCGCAGTAACCTATTCACAGTAACCTATTCACAGTAACCCCTTCAGAATTTGATACCGGTCCAATTCTATGTCGAACCGTCGGCTGAACCGACTTAGCTGTAGACTCGTTTCAGAAGTTCTACCTCCCAAACCAGACTTCTCCCCTCTCCTCTCGGGGCCAAGTTAAACTAATCTCATTAACCCAATAAGTGCCTCAGTCTGATTTTAGCCGACACAACGTCCGTAATTAAGATTTAATGTCTCGAGATCATGCGTCTGATTATTCATTTATTATATATGGTAACCCACGCATCGCGCACCCACGCATAAACCTAAATTTTATTTCAAATTCTTTTGATGGTATTTATTAAGAGCAATTCCTCGACAAAAATGTGCGTCATGAAATTATGGAATCATTTGAAATTGAATGATTAATTCACAGGTATATTTAACCTGTTTAATCAAATAGGGGGCCGACGACAATTTATTCGCTAATTTAATCCCTATTGACGGTAGATTATTCAGTATTTAATATCTTTATTGAAGTATTAGATACTTATAAAATTCCCATAGCTAGCATCTTTGGACTCTAAAATTCGTTGTAGTTTAAACAACTTACTTTCCTAATTCCTAAATCCGGAATTAATTCGCACTTATTTCTGCGCTCAACACACACACTATCTCTCTCTCTCTCTGACACAAGTTGCTGTTGAACCTTCGCGAAAGTGATTAGCTTTCCCTGTGATTCACTTAGTGAGGCAAATTAAATTTCCTTGTTCATTAGAGACAGTTGTATCTGACGTGTCATCTACTAAATCCCATTTTAACACTCGCAGTTGGCTGCGACGATTGTATACAATCTATCGATGGCTACAACCTCAATTATTGTTTAATTGGCATCTAATTGGATTGCGAGATGTTTGGTCTATCATCAAATTGGGCAGCGACATCGTCAATTTATTCGCTGGACGGACAATTTTTACTGTTTTAATTTGAATCGCTTCCATTACTGAGTGGTGCAAATTTATTTATTGATATTTATTGATATTTAATTGGATTTAATTGGATTTGCCTGGTCCGGGTTTAATTAATGCGCATCCCAACTCAATCATTGACTCTGGTCGGGACGCACATATATAGCTTTTTTCCGAGCTAACTTTGTCCAGCTTTCGTCAAAAACTGACGGTTCAATTATGAGTCGCTCGATCTTAAATGTCATCCCTAATAATCTTTCAACACCACGATTAGCATTGGTCTACGACTGGTCCATCCCAAGCCTCGCCGTTCTAATTGACTTCACGCACGGGTTATTGTTGAGTCATCAACGTTTTACAAATCACAACTTTCCTTGCAAAACCAATAACAAATATTGACTCACCTCCACACCATGTGCTCGTTATAGACTATGGCTTGTGAACTACTTTTTGACATATATTTCTGAACATAACTTCGGTTTAGATTATTTATTTCACCGTTTCAGTCTTGATCAAACTGTTTGGTAACAGTGTTAGCTTAAGAACATCATCCAGATGGTCCAACTCTGTGACTTAATCCAAACGATGCGGAAAATAATGAAAATTAGCATTAAGCAGTGTGATAATTACAAAGACTTCAAAAGTATGAGTTTTTGACAAATCCCCCTAATTCCCCTTTCAGTTTTTCCAGGAACTGTGTCACTTATCACTCGATAGTCCGCTAAAATTCTATATTTCCCCTACATAATGGTACCTGTTTTACCGACTGAAATTAACATATTAAAACCTTATGGAGTCGATGTGGTCTATTGCATTTGCATTATGTTAAAAGGAATGTGCATTTACTTCGGTGTTAACAGTAAAAATCGTAGCTTTTAGCTTGTAATAATTCAAACGATACATATCCACAATGTTTTCGAGAAATATAATTTGGCAGATCTAAAGTTTCAACAGATTCTCGATCAAACTTCGCTACAATATGGGAAAGGTTGGTCTCATGAAACACACTGGCAGATAACACGTGTTCCTACTTACTCCTAATAATTTCTCAATTTTCATTCCAATATAGTCAGAACTCCCATCGATAATGGATATACTTGTATCGAAGCGTGAATGGCAGTGAAAGTATCAAACATAATACTCTTGTATCAAAGGGCAATTGATGTCAAATCTTCTGAACAAGGCCGACGTATGATGCCGATGGAGGTTATAGCTGTTGCTATAGTAACAATGTGACTAGAGAGTATCGTAGCTATAGTAACAATGTCACTAGAGAGTATAACTGTTGCTATAGCTACAATGTGACTGGAGGGTATAGCTGTAGCTATAGTAACAATGTGACTGGAGGTTATAGCTGTTGCTATGGTTACAATGTGACTAGAGAGTATCGTAGCTATAGTAACAATGTCACTAGAGGTAATAGCTGTAGCTATAGTAACAATGTGACTAGAGGGTATAGCTGTTGCTATAGTAACAATGTGACTGAAGGGTATAGCTGTTGCTATAGTAACAATGTGACTGGAGGGTATAGCTGTTGCTATATTCACAATGTGACTGGAGGGTATAGCTGTAGCTATAGTAACAATGTGACTGGAGGGTATAGCTGTAGCTATGGTAACAATGTGACTGGAGGGTATAGCTGTAGCTATAGTAACAATGTGACTGGAGGGTATAGCTGTAGCTTTAGTAACAGTGTTACTGGAGGGTATAGCTGTTGCTAAAGAAACAATGTGACTGGAGGGTATAGCTGCTGCTATAATAACTATGTGACTAGAGGGTATAGTTGTAGCTATAGTAACAATGTGACTGGAGGGTATAGCTGTTGCTATAGTAACAATGTGACTGGAAGGTATAGCTGTAGCTATAGTAACAATGTGACTGGAGGGTATAGCTGTTGCTATAGTAACAATGTGACTGGAAGGTATAGCTGTTGCTATAGTAACAATGTGACTGGAGGGTATAGCTGCTGCTTGGTGGCGTTGCTCGGACCTGCTAATTCTGTACATCACCAACTCTATCCCAACCCGTATCACTCCCTCGGACCCGACCCAGAACGCGCCACCCCTCGCTTCTCTTACCTCCCTCGCCATGGTCGCAGATAATTAAATTAATTACACTTAGCACAGCGCTATAGGCCGGGGTTCGACACCACAGAGTCCTGACTCGGCCAATGTTTCAAAGTAGTGGAGAGTTATCTGGTCTGGTCAAATATTTCTTGTGTGTTCCTAGGTTCAACTTTTAGGTTGTGTTTTTTGTAATATTTTTAAAGTGATTCTGGTATTTACATCGTACAGTGAAAACCTCTTGTTTTGATCTAATAAATTGTATCCAATAACCTGGATACTCTTGTTTTGATCTAATAAATTGTGTCCAATAACCCATACTCGAAAGTTTAAATCTTACAGCTCCAGTGTTGGTTAACAATGTCATACAACCCCACTTTCGGCTCCCGTCGCTCCAAGTTAGGTGCTTCTCCATGATAAATGAATTAATTACAAGAACATAATATGCGAAGCACTTGTCCAGCTTCCCAGCCGGACTCTCTACAGCAGCCCCGCTCCGCTTCCACCCTGCTTTCCGTGCTCCTGTCAGGACTTCCATCCAACCCCCGGTCACCATGTCAACGCTAAACCGGATAACTTCGTGACAGTTAGGTTTAGTTGTGTCACATCTAATAATGAGTTCTGCTCGACTTCGGCCCCTCTTGTTCCGACTGTTTAACTTCTGATGAGACATTTTTGGGTCGCTTTTATGGTTTAGGGACTGAAAGTTAATTGTGCTTTGACGTTTTCTGACTTTCCTGCTAACAATTCGAATTCTTGTTCTTGTCCCTGATAGATTTCGAATGTTTCTTCTTGATTATCTTGAAACGACCAAGACATCGTGTCATGGTAACCATACGTTTGTTACAATTATCGCTATATTTAATTAATTAGTTATCATGATAGTTGCTCTAGTAACCATGGTCTACATAGGTTGCCGTAAAAACGAACATATAGTTACCATGACAACCGAAGTGATGCTCGCTCTGCATCACTGCATCACTGCTTCACTCATGAATTATTTGAGACCGGACCACCTACTCAAATTGAAATTTTAAGATCAGCACAACATTTTCCCTCACTAACACACACAACTTTGTCACATTTGGTTGATTAAAACACTCACACACAGAGAGCCTGCTCCTCGTTAACAATGTTTACTTAAGTTAAATATAATAGGGCGGATGTGTGGAGCTGCAGTAACCACTACATGACCTGCTTGTTTAAATAGGGAGCCGTGAAACTGGCCAATAACAACAAGTCAGTAACCAATAACAACAAGTCAGTAACCACCTCCGGGGTACATGATTATCGGATACTGTCATGGTAACTAGTTTGTGGTTAGTGTCGATTTTTTGGCTTTCGTCCTGTAAGGGGTTTGATGTTTGGCTTTTGTCGTATTGGAGTGTTGTGTGTGTTGTGGAGCGGTTTTTGTTGTGGATTTCGTCTTGTTTACACTATTTCTAAACTGTAAAACCTGGACTTGCTTTCATACATTGTTGGCGGAGTAGAAAAAAACTGAATACATTCACTTCTTAGACAACAATTATTTTCTGCTTGCGTTCATGCCATTCTTAACAAACTAGAAATAAAATGCTATACGTAGCTTACCAAGTAAAATGAAACGAGACTTATATTCAATTCTACGAAGATGTATAATTAGTGAGATAGCTAACTATTTGCCAATATATGTCGCATTTATTAAAGTCTTCGGTTATTATGTGTAAAGTTAAGGTTCGGGTTTGGAGTGCACGAACGTGGTATAAAGCAACACCCACTCTTACAATTTTGAAAGATATTTATAATTTGTATCAAACGCATTTAACTGCAATATTCAATCGGGTTGCTATTGCTTCGTTTAACCCTTTTTTGGGTTATCAATCCTTCGTCTTGTTTCAGGCAATCCCACGTTATAACTACCGTGATTTAAACTTGCCCCAAAATTTCTTCTCAATTTGCAACATAAAATATAATGTTGATACCTTTTTGATAAAATGTTGATACCTTGTTGATATAATGCTGATACCTTGTTGATATAATGTTGATACCTTGTTGATATAATGTTGATACCTTGTTAATATAATGTTGATACCTTGTTGATATAATGTTGATACCTTGTTGATATAATGTTGATACCTTGTTGATATAATGTTGATACCTTGTTAATATAATGTTGATACCTTGTTGATACTCGTTAGGATCATTTCTACAGTATGTGTCCCACCTTAGTCTTCTACAAAAGACAACCGATATAATGTTGATACATTGTTGATATAATACTGATACCTGAAAATACTTTGTAGCTACGTTGTTGTGACAATTCTGACCACATGTTGAAAACCTTGTAACTTCCAGTGATAATGATTCATTGTTTATCACTCAATTCATAAACCTCGTCCCGTGTAATTGTATAAATGCTCTTCTGTCTTGAATTCTTCTGATCCGCATCTTCCGGATCTGAAGTTTCACCGAACTGTGTCGATAAGGAATAACTTTGCAGGATTGATGTTATACTTAAGGAACCAGGATTTATTTGTGGGATACAGCTTTCCTATCGTTACTTTGATACCTTGGCTTACCTCTGAAGTTGTGACGATTTTAGATGCGAATCCGAGCTTTGTCGAATCCATTTACAAAAGCCTTTGCTATTGCAGGCCCGCAGTTTCTGTTTTCAAACATATCAATTAAAAGTTTTTGTTTTCAAAAATTAATTAAAAGTAAGACCGACTCATTAAGTGTCGGTGCTTGCCGTGCTCAGATCACCGCCCCCACTTTCCAAGGAACTTATAAACAGTTAAAACACGACAGATCAAGGTCAAACGAGGAGCAGGTCTTTGTGCGGCTTCCTCTCATGAAACTAGTGAAGTTTCCCTCCTCTTGAGGCTATGATGGAACAGCCAATTTCTGGACTTTAAACAGATAGCCGTGAAATGAACTTGGTTAATCAGGAACTTCCTTCAACTTCTCAAAGTTTTCTAGTTTTTTTTTGAACTTGTCACCTCAACGTTTTAGCCCTTGACTGTGTTGACAGCTAACAATCATGAGCTTTTCATTGCGGGCGTCCTTTCACTCATTTAGGACTAACTTCATGACTCATCCTACCATGCAATAAAATGATCTTTTAAATGTCGCGATAATGAATATTTATGTGTTTTCGCTTAATCAACCGGATTACAAAACAATAGCTTTAATCTCGACGTCTATGATTATGAGTTTATGCTTGACTGAATTACTGCTTAAATTATAGGCTTGAGTGGCTTTATGGCTCATGTTAAATGCTTACAAGGGTGTTTTATTAATAGAATTCTTAAATCTTGGGAATTGATTGATAACTCATTAAAACGTTCGCTTCTAAAGAAACGTAAATCTCAAAACGTGCTCGGTTCTACTTAACAGCCAATATACGCTATAATGTTCGCATTTGTGGTGTTTTTTATCGTTAGCTCTTAACGTAAATACACGAGATTTCATAAGAATGCTCACACAAACGTTCATCCATCAGCTTTAAGTTGATCATCTATATCCTCGTATCGCTATCAGGGTCCTGCCCCAGAACATCGTGCCCCAGAGCACTTTAGCCCGGAGATTCAGCCTAGTGACGTCCTACTCGATGCTCCAGAACAGACAACTTCGTTAGGGTCAGGGTTAGGGGTTGGGTAAGGGTCGCTGGGGCCAGTTCTGTGCAAAAAATGTTGTGGGGCACGATGTTATGGGGCAGGACGATGGGAACCGTTATCAGCTATAAGTTTATCGACTAGTTCGATCATAATCCTTCAAGAATGAAACAATTTTATAAAAATCTGCTGTTATGTAATTTTCCCACTCACCCTTGAGGCCAGCTCAAAAGTCTGTCTATTGAGGTCTGAAGCTAAACACAAGTGAAAATTGAGTAAATCCAATTAGCTAGCCTACTTGTCCAGGTTTAATTATACAGATGCTGGTAAAACATCATCACTGTTAACGTTGTACAGTGTGTGCTGCTATACACGATTTATCATCAATATATATAGCCTGGTATAACAAGTCTTAGAACTCACAAATATCTGATATTTGTTGTTAATCGACAGTCGTCACCGTCTGCTCTCCTTTTGTCTGTTTAAAAATATAATTGTTCCTTCTGTTATTGTTTTACACTTCGAACAAAATTATATTCTCTAAATTTCCAATAATAGTTTTAGCGTCAAATTCAAGTACTACTCAAGTAGGCGAGGACAAGTAAAATCGCCCAATAATTTATCGTATCGCCTCCTCGAAGTGTACCGTGTAACTATGTTACCGATGAGGCCTACCCTTGGTTCTAAACTTACAATCTAACTTTTATGGTACACTTTACAAAATGAATGACGTGCAGCTCATTAGCAGAAGACTTTAATTCTGAAGAATCTCATAAATTTAATTTGAACTTTTTATCTAATGTACCGGTCGCTGTGTCGAGTTTCAGCACACCTTTTTCGATTACACTTTACCTTTATTCTCAATCCCAGATAATTATAACTTTATCATTAAGAACTTTAACTGTTTAGTCTAGATTGAATAATAAACTTCAGTCACAATTTTAGAATACTTTACTATAACATTAACTAATGCGCTTAGTCAATAAAGACACCGTGGTTGTATAAGTATCCAGGAACATGAATGGTCGGTGGGGATTGGGACCCACTTAAATCACTTTAACACAGTGCCCCTCAGTAATCCATCCTGTCAATAAATATATTTAATTAGTTTAAAACACTTTTCTTACTGATCTGACAAACTTTCCGTATCTTCAGTATGTTAGCTGCAAAATGTTTGCAAATAACAGCTGAAAATATGTCAATATTTGTACTCCTTGGCTTTGTTTCTACTTTGTAGCTGAACACTTGGCACCAATGGCTCCTTTAAGTAAAATATTCAAATTTCCACACGTGTCATTAAGACATTAAACTTTATCTTTTCCATCAATTTCGTTAAGCACCCAATTTGTGACATTATTGTGACAGTTTCGCAACACAGATTGTGTCTGCAGCTTCATTACTCAGTAGATCTAATGAAATTAGCAACTCTAACGATTGATCTCGTATCTTTTGCAGTAAGGGTGTTGCCGGGGGCAAATATAACAATGGTATAAGCACATTATATTATTGGATAACAAATATCCCTTAATTGATTAGAAGATTTGGGACCAGTAGAGATCTCGTTTCCCAATTCATTTGTCAAGCCGACTGTTACGAGGATCCTACCTCTTTATCCAATGATGCATCAGGTATCTGCATACTCTTAGCTCCTGCACAAAGGCAACTAAATTCGCTACTCAGTAGACCCGTGTCACGTGCCCCATCACGTGACGTCACAGCGATCCGCCAATCGTGTCACGTGCGTGGTGACGTCACGCGCCAACCAGCCAATCGGTGTCCAGATGTCCGTGTCAATTATGGCGGACTGCGGTGAGCGCGTGCGTTAGCCCAGGGAGAGGAGGAGAGGGCCATGGTACTTGCTACATTTCAGGTCGGTGGACCAGGGTTACGTCCTTGATTGGCAGTCAAACCATCAGAAGAAATAAATAGACTTTTAACTTTTACACTAGTTGATATTTTTCGTGTAGTTTCAGTTGGACCTCTATGAGTTTCAGAAGAGCGTCTCGTTTACAGGCTCCCTCGATGTTTAGCTCGTGTCTTTACACGTGACTTCTTGGTTTTTCGGACCTCCCATGTTTTTATAACTCTCCAATTATTTCGTGCAAACTTTCTGCAATTGTCTTCATCTCCCTCCACTGGAAATAGAAAAAACTAAGCAAATCATCTTGTTATTGCCTTGCTGGGCTTATTCACCCGACCGTGATCACGTGACAATTTCCCCTGCTCTCATTGGTCGCTTCTCCTCAAGTCAGCTCGTCTATTGGGCGGCAGGCTGAAGCTTGTTTGAGTTTGTATTTAACGTGATGGTTAAGAATATTATTACAATTGCTGCTTTTCGTTTCTTTCAACGTCTAACCTGTGTTAGCGAGTGGCTTGTAATAGTTTACAGGAAATGAACATTTCACAACTCGTCAACTCCGGCTGTTCTGGTGTGGGGCCCTTAGGGGCGGTTACCATATCCTATAATTATAATTGAACAGTACCCTCACCCCACGTTGTTAAGCGCCCTGCAATATCCGGTGATGTCGTCCTCTCTACCGACCAGGCTTCTTGTTTCTAATTTCAATTAGGACGGAAAGAGGGTGCCCCTAACACCCCCTCCCTCCCTGTATTAGGACGGAAGGAGGGTGCCCCTAACACCCCCTCCCTCCCTGTATTAGGACGGAAGGAAGGTGCCCCTAACGCCCCCTCCCTGTATGCAACTTGACAAGGTCCTCCTGTCATCCATTTGGGGAGTTACTAAATTAATCGTGATTGCTGTAATTTCTTAATCAACTCCGTTCTTTGTCAACTGATCATGTTCTGCGGCGCTACCCCCTTAGTTGAACGACAACCCTCAGTATACTTACACTGTCTATACGTCCCGTCGTAAATTTGTAATTTGATAATTCTCATTTTCGATTGTTTTTGTAACTCTTTTGATGCCTGATATATTTAGATTCTAGCGTTGGGATGAGAGTAGCTGTATTTCCATCTGTAAGATTTAGAGAAATTTATCTGTTTAAAGTAAAGGTCACGTCTAAGATTTAATTTTATCGACATTTCTTGTGATTATGTCTAGCATCACTTAATCCTGACTTCCTTCGGGTTGAATTAGAATCAAAATATCCCCTGAGATTTCCACTATTAACACTCAAACCAATTAACAAATCAGAGGAACCCCAGATCCGACCTAACAAATTAAATTCTAAGGTTTCGCGATGACCGAAAGCGTACAGCGAAGTTCAGAATCGGTTATTCCCCTGATAAAATCGGAGCCGCTTTTAAAGACTTCAGAAAGTCAAGTGACGTATAACATTGAGGGTTTACTCGGCTTTAAAGAGTTTAACAGTCGTCCAGACATTTTCACTGAGGTGAGATGATTTCATGTAATTATTTAATTAGTTTATTTTTAATGAGATAAGCATGTAATTATTTAATTAGTTTATTTTTAATGAGATAAGCATGGTGATTGTAGGGCGATTCGTGGAATTTTGTGTCCATTTGTCTGGATTCTAATTGAAAGTCTGTTTAGGTTTTCACGGCCTCCAGTCATAACTAAAATTGATGCGTAATCATTAATCAAGGAGAAGAAATTAGAATTTAAGTTGGCAAATTCTCCTTTCCCTAATAAGTTTACAATCAGCCGTGAGAATTTCTGAAATTTCTAGAATCAAATTCCCTGTTAAGCCGCAAAATTTAAGCCCTTCTTATAGAGGCAGCAAAAGTTCGTAAGTAAATAGGGTAACAAATTTTTGATCCCATCAGCGCATGTTTTATGTTTAGCTTTAACAGGAATTAACAGGAATTAACAAAATTTGTCAATCTGGAGTACTAACACTCCGTTATGATAGCTTTATAAAAAACTCTGACTATTTACAGCTTTATTTTATAGTAAAAATTATTGTTAATTTTCTAGTTTTATAACTTTTGGTTAACAGTTGTATGTATATATTCTACGTAAAGTAAGTATTCTTGTGAAACGCTGTTATATAAATGTTTTATAGCACTGTTTTATAACTGTTTTATAACACTGTTGTATAACACTGTTTTATAACACTGTTGTATAACACTGTTTTATAACGCTACTAAAGTAAGTATTCTACTTTATGACTGTATATATAACTGTTTTATAACACTGTTGTATAACTGTTTTATAACTGTTATATAACTAACACTGTTGTATAACTGTTTTATAACACTGTTATATAACTGTTATATTACTGTTTTATAACTGTTGTATAACTGTTTTATAACACTGTTGTATAACTGTTTTATTACTGTTTTATAACACTGTTATATGACTGTATATATAACTGTTTTATAACTGTTGCAGGTGAAGCGGGAGAACAATTGTTATTAATATAACGCTACTAAAGTAAGTATTCTACTTTATAAGTGTTGTATTGCAGGTGAAGCGGGAGAACAACCAGCAGCAGGAGGCACTGTTATTTAACTGTTTTATAACTGTTGCAGGTGAAGCGGGAGAACAACCAGCAGCAGGAGGCGGTACTGTTTTATAACTGTTGTATTGCAGGTGAAGCGGGAGAACAACCAGCAGCAGGAGGCGGTACATCCCTACCTGAGTCAGACTAAACACGACAACAAGATAATGATACACAGCTCGCATCATCGGCTTGGCAGCCCCGTCAAATCTGGTAAGTTTTACTTTAGTAGTTATTGTAGTCATTGTAGTTATTGTAGTTATTGTAGTTATTGTAGTTATTGTAGTTATTGTAGTTATTGTAGTTATTGTAGTTATTGTAGTCACTTTAGTTATTGTTGTAGTTTAGTAGTTATTGTAGTTATTGTTGTAGTTATTGTAGTTATTGTAGTTATTGTAGTTATTGTAGTTATTGTAGTTATTGTAGTCACTGTAGTCACTGTAGTTTGTAGAAACTGTGGTCACCTCCGTTGTTTCAAAGTTTATCTTTGGCTGGTGCTAGTTTTTGATGCTCTCTCACTTTGGTGAATTTATTATGTAGTCTTGATATGATTTTGTTCTTTATTACCCTCACGTCCTGGCGTCCCAACAAAATTAAACCTTGAGACAATGAGAGACCAGATTCTAAACTGCTTGAATTTATCGCCAAACATTTGCCCGACCAAACGTCCTCCTTCACAAAAGAAACCCATTGACACACAATTACATTGTATGTGGTTTGTCTCCGACTTTTACACCTCTACCCAACTACTAAGTATGATATTAGTCGACACTCCGGACTTCAGGAAGCCCTCATAGTCCCTCTCTTGTCGTGGAGACCAATGGTTTCTTCACGAGCTAATAAACGAGATGTTTCTCCGGCAGACAGCATCAAAGGCCGCACTCTCACACGTAATCATAACTATTTAACCAAGGAGGTTGAAACGTGCAACAACAGTATGCGTCCTCTAATAATAATAGTTTAATTTTCGGGTTCCCGCCTTGCGGCGTTGCGAGTGGAGGGTTTCCCAAACCTAAATATCCTAGGCTTCTCCAACTCTAGAACTCAGGGGCTTCACCTCTGGCATAGTTAGTGCTTTGTGGTCAAGTAGTTGTAATATATGTTGTAATATGTTGCAGTGATGATATGACATTATTATGACGGGAATTAGGGAATTAGGGCGACAAGCGAGATCGGGCTATTGGTGTAGTGGTGTTACTATCTCTTGTTGATCGCTCCTCTAAATTTTTATAATCTTCTTGTTTCCCCGAAACCGACATCCCAGCTCTACTGGGATCGTGATATTCTTGTTTTGCCCTTACATTGTCACGTGACCTTCCTGATTGGCCCTCAACGATCACGTGACTTTATCTTTCATTTCTCGGTGGCCAACTCTGGGGAGCTGGATAATTTTGGCAATTATTATCACCGCTTTATGTAATTAGGATTCATTATTGGCTGTCGCTATGACTGTGTAGTGAGTGACATTGACCGTTGTTTCACCCTCCCTGCCTACTTTGATATTACGTACCCGTCTTTTTGGTTATTGCAGCTCAGCGGCCCGCAAATCGGAAGACAGAGGTGTTGAATACTTGAAGTGAGGCTGTGATTTATCGTGCACATTAGGTGAATTAGCTGCGATTATATCATATATCGCTGTTTCTTGTCTTGCATTGTGTGAGTTAGACATATTGTCTCGTCTCTTTCCTCCTCCATACACTTTAGGAGTCTCTAGTTAAAGGGTCTCTAGTTTTGTAACGACCACCACGTTACATGGACAACCCAGCCCCTACCGTCTCTAGTGTTGTAACCACCACCACAAATTCTTCAATTTGTCAGACGTGCTCTCTGGTCTCAGATCAAATATCTTTAACTGCACGTGTGCCACTGTGCCGTTATTAAGTTTTATTGTATTAAATATCGGTCACATTCTGCTTTCTGCACCCACCAATTTGATAAATTGGAGCAATAACGATAACACTCTGGTCTTACCGGAGTCCGGAAATTAAATAACGGTTCAGTGTGTGTCGAGGATTAGGGGGGACTTTCACTATCAATAATAAGTCGGTTGTTTCGGGTGGAATATTACAAATACGATTAATCAGTACATCATTCTTTGGTCCTGATGTGTTTGAGTTAAACGATAATAGGATATTGAATAGGAAATTATTATAGTGGTTAGAAAGTATATTCTTGGACCGCAATGATACTTCTCCATCCAAATAAGAGTTTGTGGTGGAGATTATAAGTCTGGGTCCAGGGTCTCAGCGTCACTGATCTAGATTCTTCAGGAAAATGAAAATTTTATTGAGCAAGAAGAGTGATTAAGATGAACTGAAAACTTTTTTTTATATTTAAATTTTTGGTCTGTCCGATGCGTGGTTCCAGCACTATCCCTCAGTTTGTCCATCCTTTGAGATTCTCATTTGTCACCCAGCAATAACCGGACTCGGAACATCATCTGACATTAAGAACATCATCTTACACTTATAAAAATTAGCTGCACGCCTGGCTTTTTTCAGGATGAAAACTGCTTTGTCAGCCAGCCCTTGTCTTTAACTGAATTCTTTACTGTGAGGCAGAAACAAATTTTCTAATTTGCCAATGTTATTGGATCGTTAAACATCCGTTGAAATGCCGGGAAGGACTCTTTGCGGCACTTGTCCCAGCACTAAATCACTTTCCTTACCGGCCAAATTTAGAAATTACTGCACTATCTTTAAAATTATTATACTCTTCAACAAGTACTTCAAATAATTCGATCGGATTTTTTTCAATAATTTTAAAAATTACATCTTTAACATCTCGCATCACCCGAATCATCCAAACCTGATTTTTCTCTGCCATGCGTTTCTAAAAATTTCCATCCCAGCTAAGGACATAAGTGGAGACGACCGCTGTATTTATATAAAACCACACTTCACCAGTAACCCCAATAACACCGCAAGATGAAATGAAGGTCGAACATAAGTACCCACGCTGATAACCTAGAGGAGGACCACCAGAAGTCCCACTACCGAACTTCAAATTCAATAATGATTTTCTGGCGTTTAATTGTAGCGCTAGATTTAGCACCTTGCCCGGCCCCCAAGAGCTGTAGCAGTGCTCGGTAGAAAGTCCTGCTAATCAACTGAGATCATCAGCATAAGTTTGACGGAGCAGTTTAGAATGGGCTGGCGATCGCCGAAAATATATAACATGACGCCGCCTACTTCTTGCACCGGCGCTGGTTGTCTATTTTGACCGGTTCCCGGCTAAGGATCTTCATGTGATGTTCTGATAATCGGATGATTGGGATGCGAAACATGATAATTCGGAGATACTTATCTAATGGGATGAAGCTATATTGGTTATCATCTGGTTATCGTCTGTTGATTTTGTAATGGTAACCCCGGAAGAAGAACACGTCATTGATTAAAGTATAGTTTTATTAGTATGACGTCATCAAGCAAGCTCTTAGCCACGATTTCATAATAATCATCATTTTGCCAGCACCATCTCTTGAAAATCTTTGGGTCTCATTTTAAAATTGTTTTTTTCACCATCTGTTGTGGTATCGTGACTGTTATTAGGCCCTAATGTGTTAGTACGTGATAATGTTGCTAGGATAACGGGATGTTTGGGATAACTGTAACTAACCACGACTGAATTTATATAAATATTTATATGTGTTAGTACGTGATAATGTTGCTAGGATAACGGGATGTTTGGGATAACTGTAACTAACCACGACTGAATTTATATAAATATTTATTTCACTGTTACGGCGCTTTGACCTCAATTTTCCTTTCGCCCTCAATTTACATTTCGTTAGTTATGAGTATGATCTCTAGTTACCAACTACCGGACGCAGGCTAGTAGTGAATATTCCAAACTTGAAGATGACCAACTATCAGGCTAGAAAATATTATAATATTAGTATAATCGTATTCTTTCATTCCGTATCTTCCAGTGTCACGTCATTTCGAGTGGTATAATTGTCCCCCTCAACACTACACCAAGTTAGCTCCTCACCAACGCAAGTACATTTTAAGTGATGTTCAATGCGATCTGTCCCATTATCATTTAATAATTAGAGAGTAGCTGGAGTGTCCTCATCAGACTCCGACCCCTGGGGTTCTTGGAATCGTTCGGATGAAACTTTCACCCTGTCGTTAAGAAGGTATTGGAATCGTTCGGAATGAAACTTTCACCCTGTCGTGGAGAAGGTATTGGAATCATTCGGGATGAAACTTTCAGCCGTGTCGTGGAGAAGGTACCTGCCAATATATTACTGGTCTGCCGTTTAGTAGATCAAAGAATATCCTGATCACCACACATGACTGTCCTCACCGAAAAAAGGTGATCTGTCATCTGAAACATTTCTGTCGATAATCCAATAGTTTGACCTTCTTTTATGCAAGGTCGCGTCCCAAAATAATAAGTACGCTCTAAACCCATAACTCGATTTTCCTCATATGTTTGCCGTTAGATTCAATAGAAGTGGCCGAAAATCCTATTTCCAATGATATGAATCAATTAGAAAAAAGCGACATAGTGCGGTAGTAAGAGCAGGGCAAAAAGGACATACCGGCTCTGTAAATCTGTAATGATTGGTTGATTGGAACCCAGATAGGAACGCTTGATTGAATCTGAGCCTGGGTTGTTGGGACAGAATAGAAATCAGATTTCTGTTTTGTCCTTGCCCAGCCTATACCTTCTTAGTACTTAACCATGACATCATATAACAAGACATTATTGAGGTGATCACTAAGGGTCTATACTCTGGAGTGCCCAAGCGGCGGCAGTGGAGCGATTATCGCTACAATCTTTCAATACATCAATCTTTCAATACATCAGGCTTGTCCATGCGTGGATTAGGACTACTTAACGGATGTTTTACGGTTGTCAGGTAGATGAGAAACAGTTTTACAAACACAAATATTAACACCGTGCTTTCAGCTATACAATACTAACATAGTCCCTCTCTCAGTTTCACTCGGCAGGGTCGCTTTAATTAGACTGTCTTTAATTCACCCCCAGGCTTTGCTCAGGCTTCACTTTAACCGTTATATCGCACTTGTTTAATGGTAATGTCATTGTTTCACACCGTAACAATTTGTAGGCTCCATTCGAAGTAGCTCAACTAAATTTATTCAGCGATCAGGATGGTTGTACAGATTTCTTTAATATGGTTGTATAAATTAGTTATACGTCGGAAAAGCAAGATCTACACCGGCTTGACACGTCTTCTCTGCCTGCCCTCTATTTTAATCCTTTGTTTTTAACAATGCCCAATAATTCTACTAACCAGTGCTATACTGCTATATTGCACCGCCAATCTCTCGCCCTGAAACCTACTTTGGACCAATCAGAACCTCGGTAGACCGGCACGTGACGACACTTCTTTATAATCAAATAAATATATACATGGTTATGAATAGTAAGAATATATCGAATGAATAAATGTATACCCTGTAGAGATACGCACGATTCAAGTCCTTAATTTGGAAACAAAGCTTTAATCATCCCAAACTTTTCTCCTACAACCCCCTAAACGTCACACTACCATTGGTTAATTCGCAGAAATACTCTCCTGCCATTGGTTAATTCGCAGAAATACTCGCCTTTCATTGGCTGTCGCCGCTGAATCCCCCCTCGTGATTCGACACGGCAATTGTTCTCGAATAAGAGCGAAGATGTTAGCCAAGACCACATGACAAGTCATTAGTAATGTTGTGAATTTAAAACCAGCTCCGAACCCCGGGTTGGCTTGAAGGTGGTTGGGTGATAGGTGGTGAAGGTGGTGATGGAAAGTACCCCAACAGAGAATTTAGTTTGAGTTCATTATTTGAAGAAGAACATTTGCTGAGGGATACTAGGTGTGTTTTGTCATGAAGTCAGGGATCAAGATTAAAGAGGTGGTAGACACTCTGAGAGAGAGAATCGTAAATAAGGTGTACAAATCCCATCCATATATTCATCATCTTGTATGGCCAAAACTCAAAAGCTGTTAAAGCGACTGAGTTTACGTCAACAGCTTTATCTCAGCTTTTAGGGGGTATTGGGGGCCAGTTTAAGAGCATTATCTCGTATTATCAGACATTATGCTACTCCCAAATCGTGCTTCAGTCGGTAAATCAGACAACTTAATGGCTAATGCACTATGATACGTCAAGGGTAACTTAAGCACTTATTTGAATTACAATTCTTTTCACTCTTGTAGATTGTTAGGTTGCATAGTGTTGTGTGTAGTGTGTAGTGTAGTGTAATGTAGTGTAGTGTAGTGTAGTGTAGTGTAGTGTAGTGTAGTGTAGTGTAGTGTAGTGTAGTGTAGTGTAGTGTAGTGTAGTGTAGTTTAGTGTAGTGTATAGTGTAGTGTAGTGTAGTGTAGTGTAGTGTAGTGTAGTGTATAGTGTAGTGTAGTGTAGTGTAGTGTAGTGTGTAGTGTAGTGTAGTGTAGTGTAGTGTAGTGTAGTGTAGTGTAGTGTAGTGTAGTATATTGTAGCATAGTGTACTGTAGTGTAGTATAGTGTAGTGTAGTGTAGTGTAGTGTAGTGTAGTGTAGTGTAGTGTAGTGTAGTGTAGTATATTGTAGCATAGTG
>JH153889.1:7875-24367 GCA_000226015.1 Mnemiopsis leidyi | reverse complement strand
ATACTTCTGGGGTGCTACCGGATTCCTAGTCGGTATTACAAGAGTACTACTTGGGTACCATGGGGTCATTTCTGGGGTTTTACAGGAGCACTAAGTAAGGATACTACTATGGTACTGCTTACACCTACCATGACATCGATTCACATTGCCACATGCACCTCGCCTCACACAAACCCAAGTGATCCAAGACATCACAGTTTTGTTGCATTTTGTTGCATTTTCTACGCTCGTGAACATTCTTACATTTTGATGACTGAACACCAGCTTGGTGCACCCCTGAGAATCTCTGATCGGTTCTCCAGAGGTAAACCCCCGAATTGCAACTCTTTAAGTTTGCCCTACCTTCCACTACGCCCACGAGGAGACCCGTCCACCTTCAGGACCCCTACTGTAGCGCTGGCCCCTCTCCTCTTTCCCGAAGGCAAGGCAAACTTTACATTGTTTATGTACTACCGAAGTAGTGACAAGTCACGTGTTGTTTCCTATGATTCCCGGATCTGCTTCCTTCACTCTCCCAGCCACCCGAATCAAGCTCCAGCCCAGCTGAAGGACGCCCCCACCTTTTCACTGGAAACATACTGGAAACATGACGAGTACAACATGACTACAAGCAATGGCTACTCGTACAACGGACAAGCTGACAACTCAAACTACTGGCTGCTGATTCTCTTCTTATCAGCTAAGTTTTTTAGTGACCGTTCATGTATGCACTGCCGAGGTAGGTCAGATTCCATGCTTGTACAGAAAGGTCTAGAAACCTGGAATATTTCCCTTCCCAGCAACAGTACACAGCACAACAGAAACAGAGGGATGAACGAGCAGATCAACAGCAATACTGAGAAATACACAACCAAACACAACCACAGCAAACTGATCCAACACACACCTGGACCCCGGGTATTCAAATTCACTAAAAGTGTGTGTAAACTTTTCTGTGTGTACAGTATAACTGTGTGTATATCAACTGCCATATTCCTTATTGAACGCACCCTCTACATATATACAATCAATCTTTTAATGGAATTCTCCGCAAAAACTATTGTCTACAACTTTCTGTCTCGATTCCCAGAGAACAAAGGAAATGAAACCCCCGACTCATCGAAAAAAGTCCCTCCGGCGGGGGTTGATCCTCCCTTCCCCCGTCGCCCCCGGGCTGGTGATCCCCTGGACCACGGGAGCTGTGATATGAAAGAAAACGCAGCCTACCATATCGTTACACCGTTAATTAGCACTTCCGGCTGCAGCCTGAGTAGTAACGATCCCGCCCTATACACGATGTATATAATACACGATACCACTATACACTAAGAGCGAGTGCTACTCCTGCACAGTATGCGGCAGACACCTGCAGCAATAAGGAGGGGCTACGCAAAAACTGTGGCCCAAGCGGGGGCGCACCCCTCCCTCCTCATATCCGGCGGGGCAGATTATCCCCTGGACCAGCCCAGCTGGTGAGTCCGACGCAAAATCATAATAGATATGACACTATCAGTTATGATTTGCATGCCGATAACTCACTGAAACTATGTACGAAAACCAATACACTATGTGTTAACATCTATCTGCATGCTGTGCTGATATGCAGTGAAAAATACCCATATTACAACGATCAAGTTCCCATACCCACACGGCAAAGTACTTCTGCTCACCAGACCACTGTGAAGGACGGGGAAGAATCGTCAAATGGAGATGACACATCTCAAAACCAGTCAAACTCCAAGGCCTCAAACGGCACACAGAGAAATGTCTCAAGCAGAAAACCACTGTGGAACCACCGAACCGGCATAAAACCTAGAGATGGAAATGATGGTGATGACGACGACCCCAATCCATCCACAAAGCCGCCAAAAATTAAGAGCCGCTGTGAACGAAACGATGACCCACTAGACTCCTGCAATGGAAAGTCTACAAGCCCCTCGGATAACGACGGCGCAGACAACGATGACACAGATTATAGCTTGAACACTACCAACCAGTTAGATCAAAGCAAAGCGAACTACAGTATGATGTCGGATACTTCACTTTTCCGAATGATAGGCTTTGCCAAAAGCTGGCTATCTGGCGCCAACGCCAATCACTCCGGAGACACACAAACAGCCACCGAAACGGAGTTTATCGTAGACAGCCCCCTAAGCAGCTCTACCCAAGTACCTCCGCCTAAGAACCCCTGCCCAAGTACCTCCGGTGAACCAACGCCGACGGGTGCCATGACCCCTGTCATTATCGTCCATCCTCCTCAAATTGAGGAACTTAATGACGATTGCGATGGAAATCTTATCTCTGAGCAATTCGCAACACCACGTGGCCGGGATTCGCGCCAAGATTCATACTTCACCGGTTATGGCTCTCCAGAAATAACTCCAGTACCCAAGATACAATCCAGGAGAACAATAGGGACCCTACCAAACAGTATTAAAACACTCCTTCATACTCCCTCACTCTCGCCACGCCAAATAGTGCAAGAGCGCCACCGCGTCAGACGCCACTCCTTCACAAACAGGCTCTCATCGACCACACCGAAGAGCACTGCGAAGGAAACTTCGTGTGACAACTCCAAGGAGCACAGGTCACGTCACATATCGGAAGGAGATATCCACGAACTCCAATCAAATGCAGTTGGAACCCAAGGAACTGGCTTGAGTTATAAGCGATACAAGGTTGAGGACAGCGGCACTCACAGTTGTGACGGTCACTCATTCAACATAAAAGGCCGTTCCTTCCTGACAGAATCAGGAATTTCCCTAGATGAACTGCAAGCGGAGGTCAAAAGCACCCTACACGGAATCTCACCTGAAATTACTCCAGGACAAACCAAATATAGCAGCAGCGAACTCTTCTGGAGACCAAACCTCATCAGCCAACTCAGTAAGGACCTTATGACCGGCAAACCTAGGCGTGACACCAACAACACCGATACGGATGACAAGAAAGAGTTAAAGATCCTTCTGGCCACCATCAACAATCAAGTCAACCAAGGACGCGATCAGAAAATACTCTTTAACGGGCTCAGAATAATCTATACCTTCGACAAATCATCTCGTATCCCCTTGAAAAACAACAGCCGGGATAACTACTTGCCATTAATCATATTCCACATGGGCAAACCGAAAGACCTTAGCATCACACCACTAAGATTCAACCCATCGGTGGAAACCACCGAGGTGTGTGATGTGTCCCTTGGGAACTTCTGTACGGTTATCATCCAGCCCGAGTCAGCAAAACACCTTCACTGCTACTTCTCTCCAGAGAAAAGAACTAAATACCAAGGGGAAGAACAAGTCGTCATAATACCCTTTATTGAAACCATGCTCGACGACAAGGAAGTCCCAAATGAAAAACCATGTGCAAGTTCGAGCAATATAAAAAAAGATTGCCAAACAGATGTCCCCAAGCCGATACCATGTGAACAAAAATTGTTTGTCCTTAACAACGGATTGAACAAAGTTCACACTCCCGAGGCAGAAGGCCTCCAAATAGAAAACAATGCAGCTACCTCCGGTCTTGAAGACCCAATCCTAGAAGAGGAGGATTCAATATCCAAAAGTGCACTTGAGCCCCCCAATTCGCAACACCACGTGGCCGAAAATACAAGTGACAATCCATTCATAGAGCCCCCCTCGATGGTTTTTCGCTATATAACACTTGGCCTGCTCAAGAATGCAACCAGCTCAATTAAGAAAAACCCGTTATCAGTACTGATGACGTCACTTGGACTGAAAAGCTCAAGCAATGTATCAGCAAACAAAAGGAAACTCTGCGATCTGCTTGATAAATGTGAAACCGAGGGCAGTAGTGTAGATACCACTCTAAAGCTCATTTCAATACTTGTCAACAAGCTAGAGGACACAATGATTAAGTTCGAGCTCCTAGCAAACGATCTCCCGCTAGGTAACTCAGCACAAGACAGAAAGAAAGCCCTAATTTCTCACTGTCGTTCCCAATGCAAAAACACCTACTCAGTAATACAGCTTGTGTTCAGATCTGACGATCCTCATCCAGTGGTTGAAGATATCAACAACAACCCTTCAGGCCCTCTTGAAAGAACACTACGAGTCGATCAATCAAACCCCGAAGACCCTACAACCAACCCTATCACTCCCATTATATCAACTTCGGGTACAGCAGATCCCAAATTCGACTTTTCCGACTCTGCTACATACTCAGGTTCTCGTAGCTCAAAGAAAGTCAAACGAAAGCAAAAAAAGAAGAAGTCGAAGAAATCCGATCTTTGTGACCAGATCGATGAAGATACCAGTCATGCTGGTGCCCCACAAATCACACAGGAAAATCCAGCCCATTCCCAGGAAGACACTGGCAGACACAACGAAACTGTATGTGGCACCTGCTCGAACCTCAAACACTCAATGGCTGTCCTGCAGGAAAGCATGATCGCTCTAAAAGAAGAAATGCTCCAGCAAAAAGCTATCTCCGAGCTTATAATAACTTCACCCTCAACAACGGATAAGAAAATCGAGAAACTGATCAGGAGCAAACTGGGGCCTATCGAAAGTAGGCTAGATCACCTAAGATCAGATCTTGACACTCTGAGAGCAACGGTCGACAACCAAAACACATGTCTCGAAAACTTAACTCGCATGTCAGAACAAACAAACGTTCCACCAGAACAACTCAGACGCCTGGAAGCTCAAAACGTCTCTAACACGAAAAGGGTCGAAACGCTCGAGATAGGCCAGGATAACCTAAAAAATGCCCTAAGGAACTTCGCGAAATCCCAATCTGAATTTGACGAATTCAGGGCTAAGCTAGATCACGCAGTCAATGAAGCTAAAACCACAAGTCTCTCCAACAGAAACAGGATAACAACTCTTGAGACTGCACAGGAGGATATTATACCTCTAATCACTTCAAAGCGATGTGGGGAGGAGCATCACATGAATAAGCGGGCAATATCCTCTCCCGAGGATAACTCAGCCATCAACGGCAACCTCATTGAACAAAACATTTATCAGACTGGGGACAAAAAAGAAGATGTCAAACCCTTCACCAAGGTGTCTAGCAGCAACTGTAAAACACACCGTGAAGTGGTAAATCCAACCAGCCGAAGCAAGAGTTGGCGACACCAATCAGAATCGACCTCATCTGAATCCACGAACAAAAAAGTGCGCGAAGATAAGAAGCTCTACAGAAGATCAACAGCACTTTTGATTCATGATGATACCTTCCGTAACTTTGATGGACGACGTTTTAACAACCAATTCAACGTCCATACCTTTAAAGCCACAGGATTCAAAGATCTGCGCAATAGGTCAAAAAAGCTCCAAGCGACAATCAAAAGACTTAGACCAGACTGCATCTACGTCCACATTGGAAGCAGCGACTTCATGAAAAAGAAATCCGGAATAGTAGGTGACGTCAAAGAGCTGGCAGAGTTTCTCCTGGATTCAACCCAAGCACAAATATGCTTCTCAGCCTTGGTGCCATCCGCGAACAATAATCAGCTCAACGACAAGATAGAACTGGTCAATAATGATGTCAGAAACTACATATCGTGGCTGCACACTGAAAAGCCTCTGACCAAGAATAGGATATTTACCTTTTCTAACAACAACGTCCGCGGACAAAACAAACACGTCGTCGGATCTGACGTCAGCTTTCAACTCACAGAAAGAGGTCAGAAAATGATGTATGTTCGCCTGAGAGAAGGCTTAAAAAAGACAATGCGACTACCACGTACAAGCTACCACTCCGAGGCAGCTCCCAACCGCAGCACAAACAGATACACTTATGGATAGTTCACCTAGAACCCGCGACACTATCAAGTTCCTATCCTGGAACATCAACCACTCCCGAGACAAGATCGAAGGAGCCAAAGTCGACATCCCCGAAATCCACAAACTTTTTAACAGCCACGACATCTTTGCTCTACAAGAGACCAAGGGAGTTATCAACATCAGTAACTACCTCTGTTTTAACTCTAACAGACAAAATTCAAACTCTGGCGGGGTTTGCATTGGCGTCCACAAAAGCCTCACAAACGGAGTGATAAACGTCCCAGTGACCTCCTCAGATGATATAATTGCGATAAAATTGAAAGCCTGCTTCTTCGATCTAGACAGGGACACCTACCTGATAAACGTTTACGACTCCCCGAAAAACGGTGCATTCAAAAAGCGGCAAAGAACAACCTTGGGCGAGGACGAGGTCACAACCCTTGAACACCTACAAGAATTCCTTGCTAATATCCCGATCAATGAAGACGCCATCCTCCTAGGAGACTTCAACGCAAGAACAGCAACACTAGAAGACATGCTGTCTGACAATGTCCGCCTGAATGATAAGCAACTCCACGAATACTTTGTTCGGGAATTACCGAAGCGCAGTAATTCTGACACTAAATTAAACTCCAATGGCAGACCCTTCACCGAGCTACTTCAAACATCAGGTCTAGTCTTTTTGAACGGGCGTACCCTGGGAGACATCTTTGGAGAACCGACGTGCATTCAACGTCAAGGAGCAAGCACTGTAGATTATATCTGCGATCAGCAAGCCTCTATCATAGAGTCCGGCACTTTCGGGTCAATGGCATTTCGCAGTATTCTGACCATAGATCACTGTCAATGTCAATCTCAACGAATCCGCTCCGAAGACTCTCAGATGACATTGCACTCGCAGGTATCAGCGATGCCCCCCAGGCTTTTAAGTGGGTTAAATCCGACAACTTAACCCAAGACACTGCCACTAAATTTCAAATGGCTCAGGAAGCCCAACTCCACATCGACAGGGTGAATTGCCTCCTCGTGCGACCTATTAACTCACCAAGCGAAGTTGTTCAACTCAACACGGATGTAGTAACACTTTATCAAGATCTTGCTGAGTCAGTCACGGTGAGAAAAAGCGGCAGGCGCCACAATAATAAAAAAAAGTGGTTTGACATCAACTGTAGAATCGCTAAGAGGCAAGCCAATAGAGCTGACAGAAATGCGAATAACAATCCCTACAGCACCTTTCTACGCGAGCAGCACTTTCTCAAAAAAAAGGAATATCGCACCATCAAAAGACGAAAAAAGCATGCGTTCCTCCATGAAATGAATAACAAGATCAATGGGGCAGATACAATTAATTGGTCCGCATTAAAACAACTGTCAGCCAACTATAAAGATGAGGAGCCCTTCTATTCGATATCTATGATCTGTTACTCTTCCAGAAGTTCTTCAGCGATCTTTACAATCACCAATGTTGCAAAGATCACCCATCTTCTATTGACAACGACGATAGATCACAACACTCCCGCGAGCATGATCTATTACACGCTCTCAATAAAGACTTCACGCTAGAGGAACTTACTGTAACCATCAAAAAGTTACAAAACAAGAAAAGTGTTGCAGAGGACCTCATTTGCAACGAGATGCTCACAAACTCAAACAAACATCTCCTTGAGCTCCTACAAAAGCTTTTTAATGCCTGCCTACATCAAGGTACATACCCTTGGAACGGGTCCCTGACAACTCCACTACACAAGAAGGGCGATAGATCTAACCCTGACAACTACAGGGCCATCACAGTTGGAAGCTGTCTAGGCAAACTCTTTTCAAGTCTGCTACTGAAGCGGCTCATGTCATTCAGAGAGGTGGCCTGTCCAGACCTCCCATATCAATTTGGATTCAGAAGGGGGGGCTCAATGTAACGATCATATCCTAACTCTCAACTGAGAAATATGTCGTGAAAGGCAGAAAAAGACTCTTCACCTGTTTCGTTGACTACAGAAAAGCTTTTGACAGCGTCTGCAGAGATGCCCTCCTTAACAAACTCAGCAAGATAGGAATAGAAGGAAACTTCTTCCGCTGCATTAACCATATGTACCGCAACTCATCTACACGAATCAAGCTAATACAGAAACTTTCAGCGGCCATCGATGTGACCATTGGCACTGAACAGGGGCACCCGATGTCACCAGAGCTTTTCAAGATCTTCATCCACGAGCTATCAGTTAACCTCGCAGGAATCGACGATCTGGACGCCCCTCTTCTTAACGGGCTCAAAGTGAGTCATCTTCTCTGGGCCGACGACTTAGTCCTCTTAGCTTTGGACGCGAAGAGCCTTCAACTTCTCCTAGACCGTCTTAACGAATATGCCGAAACATGGGAGCTGTCGGTTAACATCAGCAAGACTAACGTGATGGTGTTCAACTCCTCATCTCGGCTCCTTCAATGCGCACACGGCTTCAAACTCGGAAACCTCGACATCGAACCCGTGAGGAATTACTGCTACCTCGGCATACAGTTCTCTCTGAATGGATCCTTTAAACAGGCCACAGAGGAATTAAGAAAAAAGGCATTGCGCTCATATTTCTCAATAAGACGTATCATCGACACCAGCGCATTGAAACTAGTACGCTCCTGAAACTAACCGACTCTCTGGTAAAACCAGTTGCTACGTACGGCTGTCCAGTCTAGCTACCATCAACCACCTTGATAAAGGCAATCGTTACTAATACTCCAGACAGCCGGAAAACCCTGCCTAAAGCTGGTGCGAGGGATCCTCTAGAAGTGACTCATCTGAGGATGCTCAAATGGATTCTTGGCGTACATCGTAGAACGAACAATAACTTCTGTTACGGAGATACGGGAAGAACGCCTCTAGCTATATCAGTTCTCCCACAGTGCATAACTTACTTCTTGCGGGCATCTCAGGCGGTAGACGGGGACGTCAACAGTCTCCTCCACCATACCTTCAGTGAGCAAAAACGACTGAAGCTCACCTGGTACAACACCTGGTCTCAACTTGTGAATGAGAGCTCCACAGCTATGCCTAACCTCCCCCCAGCAGTTGCTGCGCAGAAATATTACTCACATCTCTTTACGACACACTGGAAGGACGAACTCAAGCAACAATCGAAGATGTCATTTTATTCAAATATTAAGTTCGACTTTGGAGAGGAGCCGTACCTCCAACTAGAGAACAGGACCCACAGGCAAAACATTGCAAAGCTTCGGTCAAGCAGTCATGATCAATTCGGGTGGAAACAAGCATGTACAACAAGAAAAGTGTTTCTCTCAAAGTCTGCAAGTTCTGCTGCAACACACAATTATCGAATCAGAGGAACACGTGATTAATGAGTGCCCCCTATAAAACTCCCATCGACTCAATCTGTCAGACAACCTCAAAAGCCTGATAATGCTCAAAGAATACGGTGTCATCATGGCATCGCACCATACCGAGGAATTTGGAAGATACCTAACAAACTTCTTCCGCACAAGAATCCGGTAGTGAAACCACCTTCCTCTCCTATCTTTCATCTTAACTGAGCACCACATCAGTCTGCTTATTTGAACTATTGGTTTTAAGACATGATTATAGTACATCTCTTTCACGCTGCCCTTTTACCAGTAAATTATTATAATAGCACGTGTTTTCTATACATGACCCCGTGTAAAGGAGCTTAAATTTTAAATTTTGACATTTTTGGCACTTTAAGGCCACACTTTGACATAATTAATTTTGTTTGAGATAATTGATTTATTTTTTATTCGATTTATTTCCCATACCAACATTTTTAACTATTTAAGATTCATTCTTGTATAGTTAAGACGAGGGTGTTAGTGCCCTCCCTTGACAAATTTCCTGTCTAATTCCTCTTTAATTCCTCTTTAATTCCTCTCTCGCACCGACAGATTTAGACAGATAAGACAGATTTAAAATAAATTATTAGTCAGTTTTCACTGACTGTCATAATTACAATAGATATTTGTCAAAGAGTAAATTCTATCGTTGAATCGACCCGTAAAGTCAATAACAAAGTCGTGCACATTTGTTCCCATGTAATCGTTCACATTTGTTCTCGTAAAAGTATTACGAAAAAGAAACACATCTAACATTACCTCAGACTGTTTCTGTATTATCGCGGGTATCTTTTGCTGCATTCGCACGAGCATTAATCGAACGGCTAAACCGTTTCGCAGTCTAGTTTAGTGAGGCAAGTTCAGATTATGGACAAGCTAACAAAAGCTCGTTCACAGGCCTGAAGGTATAATTAGCACTTTTGGTAAGTTTTTTGTGCACTTCGAAGCGGTTGGAGACGTATGAACAAATGCAACTGGTTAAGTAAGCCCGCCGTGTGATCAATGAGTCAGAAGCACGTGTGTGGTGCTTGATGTTACCATCCGGCGAGTGTTCAGGATGTATTATCGTAGCTGAGTTTAGGGGAGATGGATTTTTGGTGCTCCTAGCTAGTTTTAAAATTTCTAGTAAGAAGTTCCAAAATCTTCGATAATCTATATTTTTCACTAACTACTGGTTCCATTTTTTAAGATTTGGCAGTTGCTTTTTATCTTTCGTTGCAATTAAGTCGCTTTCTTATCTCTGCTTGATAACTTCACGCTGAGCGTATTGTCCTGCTATTGTGTGACATCAGCTATATATACAAGCGGACTGTACATAAGTTAACATGGCTGTTCAGTATCGGGCCAAGAAGTTTTTAGAGGAAATTTTTGAAGAAACTGGTATTGGAACGGATAATCATTTTGGTGAAGGAAATTTGCGTGAGGTGAACAAAGCTTGTTGTTCTTTGTTCAGTGATATTTGTAGAGTTTATGGTTGTGATGATGTCCAAAACTTGTCTTCTAAAGTGCTTAATAAAGACACTGTCGTTAAGGCCCAGATGGCTGAGTGGTTACATACGGCAATTGTTCTGCTAGAAGTAGAGTAGTGTTGTCTACCGCTTATGTAAGAAGGACAAAGAGTTAGGTGTTGTGATTCAAACAGTGAAGAAGGAGCTGAAATCTTACTCGTCAGTCCTCCAGCAGAGCTGTACAACTGCTCTCTCGCCAAAAAACATCGCTACAGCTGTCCAGAAAATCACCAAATAAGAGGATCGTAAAAAAAAGCAGCTGGGTTCTGTGCAGGCTCAATTCTTTACACTCATGTCAATATGTTCGTATATTACATCCTCTTGATCCAATAATTGAAAAAGTTAGTTAAAATTTTCTAAATGAGAATTTCAAAATGCTTTGGTTGATTTTTACATTTCTCACATGGACCTCCTCCCTTCTCAGTGGACGAGCACGAGGGTTACGCGATGAGAGATAAGCAGTCAAACCTGACGACAAGAAAATACCTGACACCAGCAGATTGGGCAACTTTGCTAGATATATCTAAAGGTCGTTGTTTTAAGGCTGATGCCAGGGATGCAAAGTACTACTTTTGGAACTTTTGGAGCTCCATGGATTTTGCGAGTACAATTTTGACAACTATTGGATACGGAGGCATGGTACCACACACTACAATTGGAAAGTTGCTAGTTATCGTATATGCTCTTCCAGGGATGCTCCTGATGATGAGCTACCTCAACCTTTTTGCAGTCTGCATCCTCATATTCATACGTAAGGTGAGAACTACCTCAATATATTTGAACTCTATATCCTTATTATCTTCATTCGTAACTACTTTGTCAATCAGTGAAAAGGCTCTGTCATACACTTGAGGAAACCCATGGTAGGCCAGAAAAATAGGTACGTATGGGGCTGAGCAGCAAACAGCGGAAAAATAGAAACATATAAGTTTATTATTAGAGATAAGCGTGTGATCACCACACGTAGATCAATATTCATATTGTAGACGTATCTACTACCACACCAACACATGGAAAAACCAGCCAATAATGTATCAGGATCCATATCTTACATATGTAATTTTATCAGTACAAGATTTAATACTTTCAACACTACTATTATACAAATAATTTGAGATAGGAGATGTGCAACAGACATGACAGAGGACGATAATATTAGTAACGTTAGCCACTACTCCTCTGCTGAAGAAGAAATGATCTCCAGCTTCAAAAACCTCAACACTAGCGGTAATCTTCGTTGTATTCAAGCATATCAAGATAAAATCAACGATGAACTAGATAAGTTATCTCGGGAATCCGAACTTTGTGACAGCAACGATAAAACTTTACCTAACTTTTCATCATCCACTACTGGCACAGCAAATAACAATTCCGAGCATGATGTGAATATTTACCTCAATCCCGTTTCTAGCGATCCTAAACATCTTGTAGTAGATTTTCCTCATTTTATCGATCATGACTTTTTTAGTGACTCTGGCCTATTCCTGAACGTTAAACGTGCCTTTAACGATTATCACCACCATCAGAAGTATTAATGGCTCAATGACATGGGCATAATTCACTCGTTTGGGAAAAGTACATATGTACCCGACCCTCTGAGCAAACATCCTGGTGTCCTGAACCTTAGGGACAAAATCAATGAAGACTTTAAGCTAGAATTTAATTCATGTCTAATAATTCGGTATAAAGACAAGACTAAATCATTATCGTTACACCAAGATAATGAACCTATCTTTGACCAGGAGTACCCAATCTTTTGTGTCAGCTTAGGCCACCCCTCGACAGTTGAGTTCTGGGATGCTAAGAACGAGTCTACCGGCAATCTAGTCAAGAAAGTGGAGGCTCAAAGTCAAGAGGGATAACTCTACATAATGCTGCCTGGCTGCCAAGAAAAACTATGGCACAATACTTCTAGACCAGTTAAATCACCCAAAAAGGGCGATGTTAGATTTGCCATAAGTTTCCGTAAGCTACGTGTACCTGGTCAGTCCCCTAAGAAGCCACCTACTCCCAACACCCCTTGCCCGGGTAGCCATGTAGCGAAATCACAGCCAGTATTAGCACCAAACTTTGATCTAGACAATGCTGTTTCATCTACCCCTTGTGTCAAGAAGAATACACATGACTTAGATCATGCTCCCCCTATGTCATCCCGTACACAAGCTCCCCCTTTCCCTCCACTGAGCTCTCTACCAAATGGCTTCATTGTCCACTCGAATAGGCTAAATGTCCCAGTTCATCGTCTACCACCACCTTTATCAGAACAGCAGGGTAATGCACAAGGCTATATGCCCTTTCCTGCTCCTACATCACCTCCTTTTAGACCTCCCCCACCACCCCCTTCCCCCAGCATTCGCTTCGCCCGATGCTACCTCCTCCCTCCCACAAGCAAGCTCAACACCTTGTTGCAGCTCCTTCCAAGTAGTTGCAGTGTATTGAGTCTAGACCAGCATGATGCCATCAGACTGGTCTAGACTAATGCATTGAATGTACCTAAGAGTGGGAAGGTAGTTCCACTTCTGCTGTATACAGATCTAAGGAACGTCCTCATAAGAAGTTTAAGCAAAAAAACAGTCTCTCTAATGAACTTAAACGTGATCATTCTAGACGTGGATTTAAAAACATATGTAATAGGAAAATGAGAGACAACCTCTATAATAGAGATGACCCGGCTTTGATCACCAAAAAATTTTGGTTTCACGTAAAGTCAAACTCTAAGAGCTGCCGGTTACCTGAATGTATGCATCTAAAAGCAGTTTGTAAAAGCCTTCCTGCTGATAAAGCCAAAATTTTTAACGACTTCTTTTGTGATCAATTTTCTAGTGCTTCAAATTATGACATAGACTTTGATTGGACTAATGATCAACACTATAACATTGACTTTTACCCCGAAAGGATCAAGGATCTTCTAGCAGCAGTCAATACTAACAAAGCTTGTGGTCCTGATAACATGCACGGTATGATTTTGAAAAACTGTGCTGCTAGCCATTCAAAGCCTTTATCTTTGATTTTCTCACTTTCATATAATTGCGACAGCTTACCCAACGAATGGAAAATAGCCAATGTAGTACCGATACATAAGAAAGGCTCTAAAGCTGATATTGAAAACTACAGACCTATATCTCTGACATCTCTTGTTATGAAAATCTTTGAACGGGTACTCAAAGACGAGCTTTTAACTAGGACTGAGCACCTTTTAGACCATAGGCAACACGGTTTTCTTAGTAGTAGATCTTGCACAGCTAATATGATTGGCTTTGTTGATAGTGTTGTGCATTCACTCACTGACATAAATAATTTCAGTACGGATGTTGTGTATTTTGATTTTGCTAAAGCCTTTGACTCTGTCAATCACGACCTAATCCTTTACAATATATATATTTCCATACATATAATATAGATGATAGGCTTCAGAAATTTAGAGCAAATTACCTCCAGGGAAGAAAGCAATCTGTTGTTGTAGATGGTCATAATTCATCCGAAAAACCAGTATTGTCTGGTGTTCCTCAGGGTTCTATGCTGGGGCCAATTCTTTTTGTACTATTCATTAACAACTTACCAGCGGGTTAAAGTTCGGGAACTGAGGTAGCACTCTATGCTGATGATACAAAAATCTAGCGTGATATTAATTGTGAGCTTGATCAGAAAAATTCTACAGAGTGAAATCGATTACTTAAATGACTGGGCACATAGAAAAAAAACCCATCCAAAAAAGTGTAAAGTGCTATCCTAAGGAAACAGGCCTTCTCCCCTCTCAGTCCTTACCATGACTACTATTCATTACTTAATCGGGGGAGATTTATTAGAGTTGGGGTCCATATCAACCAGAAACTGAATTTTGATGAAAACTGCAACATACTTCTGACAAAAGCGAATCAAAAATTTGGTCTAATGAAGAGAACTTGCCACTTTGTCCACGACTTGAAAAGAAAGCGCTGCCTCTATCTATCCCTTGTGCGAAGTCTGTTTGAACATTGTTCTCCTGTCTGGCATCCAAACAACCTGACAATGCTGGCAAAGTTTGAAAACTTTCAGAAAAATGTATCAAATGGATTCTTTCCGAGGAAGCGCTTTCTTACGATATAAATACAACCTATATTGCAAAATGCCAACAAATCAACATCTTGCCGTTGTTGTTAACAGTCTCATACCCATCTCCCTTCCACCCTATCTCTCATGGTTTAATGGGGAGACTCGCTTGAGAAGCACACACTTCGACCATTGTCTTTCCATTGTATGTAGTCTACCACCCTTAACCAACAAATCTAGATTTCTTAAAAAGTCTTTTTTCTTTAGAACACATACGGCGTGGAACTCACTGCCCATAGAGCTTCGAGAGTCAAGAAGCATATTTAAATCTGGCCTAAAATCATATCTATGGGAAAACGTTGCGGTTGATCAAATCCAGATAGCCTGTAAGTATGAAAATAATGTGCCGTTTGATAATGGCTAATGGTTCTTAATCTTTTGTAGATATCGTAGCTGCTACAGAGTTTCTCTAAATTTTAACTTTAATTTAATTCTTTTTCTTTTTTTCTTTGTTCTTCAAAAACGTCTAAATTTGGCTTAAACTCATAAGGGGTGTTAGGCTAACTTTATTGATTCTCACAGGCTGGGACAATATATTATTCTCTGGTTAGAATAGATTTTTTTGGAATGGTGTTTTTATGGTATTTTTAGAGATTTGTAGGGCCACCCTGTGTAGGTGTCAGCTTGTTGGCCGTTATCTACGTTTTGGTATCCCGTCATTATATTACAGCATAGGCCTTTAAAGCATAGGCCTTTTGGAGCACTTTTTCAACGGTTTATTTTAATATTCATTGATGTAATTTATTGCTGTACTATTTATAAAAAGTTTCCAATAAAAAAACAGTCAGAGTCAAGCAAAATATTCAGAAAAATCAAAATAATTTATTCAAGCCCAAATCTCATTAATCAATCTTCTGACTGTTGGATTGATCTTGACTGACTGCAAGATTGATACTGTCTGAATGGAAGCTTGATACTGTCTGACTGCAAGAATGATGCTCCCTTAAAGGCCCTTAAAAAGTTCCAAATAAGTCTACAAATCGGGGACGAATTGGAGTTTGGACTCCAAACGGAAAGAGATAGAGTCATAAAAATTTAATGACTCTATCAGTATCAATCTTGCAGTCAGACAGTATTGATCTTTCAGTAAAACATTTTAGTTCAACTCTTTTTAGCAGGATGCCCTGCTACATAATTTTGTTTGGTTTAAAATGATAATAGGTTTAAAAGAATAATATTTTCACTTTGTTAATATGTTTTAATGGCTCGAATATTTTCAAGTTTCCCAGCGGTTTCTCAATTCAACAACTTTTATTTCAGATCCTGAAGATGATAGAACGCCTAGTAAACAAATTTGGGGACCCAACCAAAAGGCTTACAAAGTTTACTACATCAATAATATTGACAGGTAAGACGACCACTCCAAACATTACCCTGCACTTACATCTTAAACTACCCTATACTACCCACACCAACACTACACTAAACTAACATCACCCCACAACAAAACAACCCTACATTAACATCACCCCACACCAACACTACCCTGCACTAACATCACCCCACAACAAAACTACCCTACATTAACATCACCCCACAACAACACTACACTAAACTAACATCACCCCACACCAACACTACCCTTCACTAACATCACCCCACAACAAAACTACTCTGCACTAACATCACCCCACACCAACACTACCCTACATTAAAATCACCCCACACCAACACTACACTAAACTAACATCACCCGACACCAACACTAACCTACACTAACATCACCCCACACCAACACTACCCTACATTAACATCACCCACGTCCCACACCAACACTAACCTACACTAACATCACCCCACACCAACACTACCCTG
>JH153885.1:396179-406343 GCA_000226015.1 Mnemiopsis leidyi | reverse complement strand
ATTTTAAGACCCAGCATTATGTTATCCTCAATATTTGCCCTCAAACAACCTTCATCTTCAATAATTTTGATCACATTAGTTAGGGAATCATCTGCTAATGCTTTACAGGAGCCATTTTATGAGCGAAATTTGAGGTTATCCTCAAATGTCTCACATAAAAACAGTAAATCCTCTATAACCTCACTTAGGAAGTTATGGTAAAGGTTTTCCTAGATGATCCACAAATACGAACCTCAAATGTTAACCTCAAAAAATCAAAAAACAAGAAGATAGATAATTGCAGAAAATGATCAACAACTGTTGATTGATTTTTACGGCCAAGTTAGGGATGCCCTAAATGTCCCTGCCAACGTTGAAACATTTGTCTTGCAGGGGACTTCAATTCAAAATTGGGAAAAATGACTTTTTCAGATAAAGACTTTGGTTTCGGTCGTTTTATGGGTAAATTTGGAATGGGATTGCGTAATGAAATGGGAGAACATTTTATCAAAATTTGACCTATTTGCCACTTATACTGGTTTTTGTCATCCTGCTCGTCATACAACAACTCATACTGGTTGGAGGAAGGACTGGAGTGCTGGAAGAAATAGCAAAAAAGATTATTCCAGTTTACTCTCAGATTGACTTCATCCTGTGTCAGAGGTCAATGCCAATGCTGCAGGTTTCTAGATCTTGTGCAGGTACCTTGGCATACACTGATCACAGACTTGTTGTCACCAGAGTGAACTTCAAAAACATCTGTTTTTGCTATAAACGCCACACTTAATCATCGTTAAAATTTGATACCTCTGAACTCACCTCGGACCCCACCATTGAGGTGAAATATCTTCAATCCTTAAATGAAAACTTAAAAAATGCTGTTTCTGGTCTGGACCCTGATTCGGACCTGAATAGCTTATTTGAGTCCATAAAGAATGCTGCAAAGGATGTCAGTATATTTTATATCTTAAACACGGTCACAATTGCTTTTAACACAGGTTAATCTTATATCCGCATAGTAGTTGCTGTACAATTAAAGAGATGGAAATGTAACGTCCGCCTGAGACCTAACCAAGCGGGCGCAATTCTTGTTTTATTGTATAGATGTTAAATGTATTGGTGTAGCATCAAAGTAAGTGGCAAACCTGTATATTTCATCATTCATGTTCTCATTCCATTTTATTTGTAGTGCATATCACCACTACAACTGAAACTACCAATAGGTATGGGTATGCTTTATTGAATAAAAACCGATTATTAACCAGTATTTAACAGCACTGGTCGTATTATGTCTGTTTGAATTATGGATTCATGCCCACTTTTGAACAAATACAAACAAGAATTACTAAAGTCTCGAGTGAGTCAGTCTCTTCTTGGAGGATTCAGGTGAATATATCAAACTATCAGGAAAGTGAAGTCTTTTTGATTCCAGAGAGTAATTCAAGTAAATTGATTGTTGTCCACAAATCTAAATCAATCCAAAATTAATCTAGATGATCTCAGGTCCAAAAGTGTAACAGTCTCAGCTATAATTGGAAACGTTTTACTGTTTGTTTTGCCTCTTATCATTGCTTCAATATCGACATTCATCAATCATTGTTAGTATCTATTTTATGATTTCATTGTCTCAAGGCTTAAATTATTCCAAATTTTGCATTGGAGACAATAGTCAATTTAAACATTCACTCTTAATGATGTTGTTGTCGGCCATAAATTTGCGATTGATGTTATAGTTTTTTCCTAAATTTCTAAAATTATTTTTTCATGGCCATAATCATTATGACAATGCCATAATGTTCTTTTTTATTTTATGTCTATTTTTTCAGATTCCCGTCTACCCTTTTTATTGCTGAATGGAACTCTAGGAATCATCCTTTTATTCCTCCTGACAATTGTTAAGATTATGCCAGTTCCAGAAACAATTAAAGTGCTCCCGGATAACCCCACATATAGATTTTCATTAGAAGAAGAAAATAAAATATCAACAGCAAACAATTTATTTACATGGGAAAACTTTAAGTTTATATTCCCAAGACAAGAACACTTAGCATATAGAATTATTGATCCATTTCTCTATGCACTGACATTTACATTTGGGTGTGAGGTGTCTCGAAATTCTTATATGAGAACGGTCCTGTCACTATCAGACGCAGAATATATATTTATCTTCATCTTTATGTGGGGGTCCTTGTTGGTAGGGTTATACCCTCTGGTGTCTAATGCTCCTGCTGAGGTGGCAACGTACACAACCCATGATGCATCTGGAACAAACCATCTCTACAGGGCTTTTTATCATCTTGGTTTATCTGGATCTATTTTTGTACTGCTTGTTGTGTGAGTGAACAATTTATACTTAATTAGACACAAGGTAAAGTTCCAGAATATTTTTTGTAGTGAAACACAATGATGCTTAAAACTTACAGTTTTAGATACCATAAATTTGCACTTATTGCTAAATTGCATAATTCAATATTTCGTTTTATTTATTTACTTTATATCAAAATCGAATACATTTTCAGATATGGTGATATAACTTCAAACGAGCCAAAAGTTATGAACTTAAACTTGTGTCAAACTGTTCTTGCACTTTACGGAATATTGTGTTTTCTGCCCTTATTTTTTTCTACTGGTCAGTTCCCTTTTTGGGCATGAAATTTTTTATACTTTTTATTTGGTCACCATGCCATGTATGATATAAATGTACATTGTACACATTAAACTTCAATATAAGTTGACGTTATATACCTTAATTTAAGGTGCCAATCCTCTATACATCCACACTCTTTTCAAAGAAAAGCAATTTCCCATTTAACACTTATTTTACTTCGGTGTATCCAACAACTATGTGGTTACATTGTAACCGGCTAGCTACAAGAAAAGAATAAGAATGTTAAGTTCAGCGACGCGACGGTTTAGTTAGTCGATAAATTAACTTATCCAAAAATCGATATTTTCTCCCACTCCTCCACGGCTCCTTCTCTTGCAGGTTTATTGCCACCTCTGATTTGTCTTTTTGAGTGGTTACCTGAAACTTGGCTCGTTCTCTTCTGTGGAGCTTCGCCCTCTACTAACAATTTGAGGTTAGAGTGTGAAATTTGCTATAAACAAGGAATTTTGCTGTAACTGCATGAGTATTACTTTTTGACATTTACTTAAGGTTTAGGGTCCAAACAGAACTTGCTCTTCATAATACCAAACTATTCATTCATTATAGAAACTCGACATAAAATTTATATGTTATTATATAAATGGATTGATATTTTATCTTTCCTGGCTCATATTTAAAAATCATTCTAACATGAATGATGATTTTTTCCATCTCTTATGCTTTTTTGCCTTCGGCAAAAAAGCAAAGTAGATGGTTTAAAGTGGTCGAATTTTGATGGTGGTAGATGGGTAGGTAGGTTGGTCGATGGCGGTGTCTGCTGTCCGCGGTCACAAAGCAATTTAACACATAGTGGGCGCCACCATTACCATGTCGACCTTGCATGTTTTACAAATAGCCTCCACAAAGTTATTTTACGCTGACTACATATTTGCAAGTTTATCACCGTTGCGCTGCGTACGTATCACTATCATTTTAAAGCGTGCACCCTCCCGCACATTTTATTCCCTTTATTCGCTTCAAATGAGGGTCGGACAAAGTCAGACAACAGTCAACACTATCAGAGTATTACTCCGGAGTATTTAATGCCAATTTGATATTCGATTCGATTGCTTATCCGACTTATCTATGGTTTTAAGTTTATGCGCAACTATGGCTAATCAATCCATTCTAAACTGAATTGTATATAATTATAATTTATAATAATAATTCATATTTCTTACACTTTAAGTTTTTTGGCGATGTCACAATAATATTAATGAATTACGTGACACAGTATGACGGCATGCGAATTTAACAGTGCAAGGCTTATGCTTATTAACACATCGCACGACTATGGGCCGATTGTATCTTAGCTATCGTAAGTTAAATAACTTTACGAATCGCATACCTCATGAATCACGCTCGTCTGGAACTGATTTTACTTTCACTTTCAATATCAGATTTATTTGACTAGATTTAATGCGAGACCCGCATATCAGCAACTGCAAGCTAATGACACTGAAACTTTCAGCTGGATTTAAGCCACAAATAGACCTAGTCAAACTATTTGACTGCACCTTTGAAATAATCGACGTCCGTCGTTTTAAATAGCTAAAATTTCATGGCCTGTTTTAAGTTTTCGAAATTTAAAACTAGTAATAGTATACACTTACAGCCGCCAGTATCATCAGCCAAGTTGCAATAAAATTGTTCAAGTTTTACGGCCAATATTTTGACTGTAGCTCCTGGTTCCTGCTTAAATTTAACTGCTTCTAGCACTAGCAGAGGGAAAATTGAAGAAGCGCCTTTAGAATTTGAGAGATGGAAATCTAGCGTCCGCCTGAGACCTAACTAAGCGGGCGCAATTCTTAATTCTTGTTCAATAAAGTAACATCAATCACACAATGTAAGAATATAGAAGGTTTCACTAGAGATCTAACATTACAGGACGCTTGTACATCTCGCGTTGAGCAGTGTATTGACAGCGATAGTACACAACATTCCCTACACTATGTCGTATATACCAGCTACATTTACAGCTATTCTCAGTTGCAACGTCTTGGCATTTAATTCAGGTGAGTTTTGATAAATAACAAGTCAAAGTAGGTCTTCGTTGAAGTTCATTGCTTTTAGGTATTGCTAAAGTTCATTACTAAAGCTCGCTGCTAAAATTCATTCCTGTGAGTAACTGTTAATCATTGTTCTTCATTTATCTTCTAATCAGATGTCTACAAAAGTGCAAAGTTCTGGATAACAGTAGTGTTCAGTACGGTAGTCAGTGCAGTTATCTCTATCACCTCCTCATACTCAAGAGTGCAGGTCTATCAAACTGACTGAGTAATGTTGAAGCTAGTAAATTCCTGACAGTTCATCAAATTTATAAAATTTATTTAACACTCACAGCACACAGGCCCACAGCTTCACTGCTTGATTTTTTTCAACGAAACGCTCTTTTCAGATAGAGAAACTTGAGTACACTGTGATTGCTGTTGTTGTGATAACGACTGTAATAACCATTCTTCAAGATGTTTATTTCTTCAACACAATCAGGAATCCTCTACATAGGATGACAACTGTTTTAAAGTCTATCAACATAATATCGAGGTGCGTTCATGATAAAACGGCAATACTTTGCAGTTTCGTTTCTGTGGAAATGATAAAAAATTCGAAACCGAAAATATTTTCGAATCTAAACGCTTTCACTACTTGTTTATATTTGCGGAGAACCATCTTCCTCAACAAACAAAGAAGTTTATAAATCTTCCTCATCTTCAAACTAACACCCTAATAACAACTAACCTTACATCATCTTCAAACTAACACCCTAATAACAACTAACCTTTACAGGTTTCTGACCCTGGTAGTGTGTCCAGTCGTCCTGTGTCTCTATTACTGTCACCTCTTTAAAGGAAACACAAACTGGTACTGGTTCCAGAGTGTTCTTCTTTGTAGAGCGTTCAGGTGACCAGCTCTTTTACCTCATTGTACATATACGTTCTCCCATATTTCTAGGCAACAAAATTGTTGACTGAAGTTGTTAAGTTGTCACTGACAACTCTGCTGTAACTTCCACCACACTCGCCCTTCAGAGAAGGTTTGGCAGAATAACAGACACAGTGAAACCTCTATTTACCGGGCCTCTCGGGGGAAAGGGGGAAGGCCCGGTAAATCGAGGGACGCGGTAAATAGAGGCACGGTAAATAGAGGTTTTACTGTACTGTTAGTTCGCTTATAACAGACAGGTTTCAGAGAACATAACAAACAATACCATCATAACAAACAATTTCAAAGAAGTTTGCCAGAGAAATAGACACTTTGACTATCACACTTTGACTATAGACACTTTGACTATGCAGTATGCTCATAGCAAAAACCTTTCAGAGAAGTTTGGCAGAGAAACAGACACTGTCAGTTTGCAACGTTCCTCTTTGTGATGGTCCGGATGTCTGGCACGTTGTCTGACACAAATGATTTAGTTTTGCTGTGGCTTTGCAGTGTTCTTGTACACTTCCTTGTTAGGGTAAGTCGGGTAAACTTTTTATTTTGATTTAAGCTAATTCTCTATCTTGTACAAGTGAAGTAATCAGAGTAGTGATCTACAAAATTTGGCGATGCTCACAGTTTAAGTCTTGAATCCAATTACATCCCATGGATCAAATATTTTCTTACAGGGGTTAAGAAGATTGCACTTCTGCATGAAACTTCAGTTTGACTTTATTGTCTTGAAGAAACAGCGAAGAAAAGAAACACTTCTCATTACAATGTTGAATGCAGTATTTTTACCTGTAATTATTGCGGTTGCTATGGTAACAGCAGGATTCAACATACCTCTTCTTCCTCTATTCACGTAGGTTATAACACACTGAAATATCTCCACAACATCTGTTTACAATCATCCTTCTTACTCTTCGTATAGACGTTCTAGGACTAATTGTCATAGTTCTTGAGAGGAGTCGGGAATTTTTAATCAGGTGACAGTGATTGACCGATGAGAAGCCAGTTAAGTCCAATCGGCTAATCGCTGTTATATCGAGAATCGCTGTTAAGTGTTAAAAAATATGGGCGACTCCTCACCAAGAATTCTGACGTCCATAACTTTCCGATTTGAAAAAAAACGGTAACATGATCATTACTTGTAGTAGAGTCGGCATTGCATATTGCTTACGTGCACAAGATATTTTTTGTGTGACTTAGTTGAATGAACCACTACAAAATGATGTTAAGAACAAGTGCTGTCACATCTTTACTGCTTGTTAGATCAAGACATCAATTAAAAGTTAGTAGGTAATAGCACGCAGGTGATAGCACGTGGAATACATGATAACATGCTGTTATATAACTCTTCTCTTCTCGTGAGCTTAAGTTTAGCCGAACACATTAGTCGAATTCAGCTCAAGATTAGCTGAATTTAGCTAAAAATTGGCAAAAATTGGCAAAAATTTGTCCAATATATGCTAGAACTTAGCTCAATGTTGATAAAAGTTAGAAACGACCAAGACCATCTTCCCCAGACTGCCGGTATTCTACATTTCCTTTCCTCGTCCCGAAAAGTTTTGGCCGGATATCCTACCCTTCTCCACATGTCCGGACAGCGGGTTTTATCAGCGAATTTTACCGGAGTTTGTGGAAACTTTGTCTAAACACGAGTTTCAAAACCTCACATTCGGCTCTTTCCTTCTGTCCCGGACCGAGGAGCTCCTCATATTTTCTCGTGTTCTGGAATCTGGATTTGGTTATGCTACTCTCGATGTAAAGGGTTTGTGGAAAATTCGATTTTTTTGTTATCCAAGTAGTTTAACATTGCTTTTTTGATTTTTGTCGGGAAATGCTCATAATCATTAGTCGCAAACCTGAAGCCAAACCCCGTGAACTGAATGATCATTTTATTGTGGAGCTGCGTTGTGTTCCATCGACCAGGATCCCGAAAAAAATTTGATGCCGCTATGTGTCCCTGACCCTGAAATCTGAATGCGTGCCTGTTAAGTTCACCAACGTCAGATGAAATAACGATTATTTACTCATTCTCTTCTGTTTTGCATCAGGTCTAGAGTTACAGGAGACAAGCTGTCATACAGAAGAAGTTAATACTATCCGGGATATCTTTCAGTCGACCTTCGGAGAGGAAGCCACCACATGTACGTTTGTATTTTAACGTTTGTATTTTAACGTTTGTATTTTAACGTTTGTGTTCCTGCGTTGAAGTAGCTCTGCTGTGGAACAGGCGGTCGGAAAGTAGATTTCCTAGAATTATCAACTACATATTTTGATTATTTTTTGGACTGTAGGTTGGCTTTATACTAATCAAATCACGATGACCATGCCTTCAATTCGACTAAAATATATCACGCGCATGCGCACAAAGTACAAAATACGTTTTGTTCTTTTTTTCTTACCTGGATCATGCTCAGTTTAAACTACTTCTGTTTGGCCTAACGAAATAAGACATTCTATATAACTCTATATAACCTGTCCTGTGTTTGAGATATCGACAGTTATTATGGATAATCAGTCGTAAAACGCAAAGCGTGCCTCCAGCCAGAAAAGACACGTGGTTATTTAGGTTCCTTGTAATTTCACGTCTAAATGCTGGTCTAACTTTTCTTCTAGCACAAGAATAAGGGGTCACTTAGTGGGTCACGTCATATTTTTTTGGTCTCAACCTTTTAATTCGGATTCTTTGTCAAATTTTGTGTGAAAATATTAGTGTAACTTTTCTTCTACCTCAAAGTTTCAAGAATATTTTAATTTTTGGGATATAGGGGATCAATAAGTGTCATAAACAGGGGGTGAAAATAAAGGGGGTGAAAATAAAGGGGGTGAAAATAAGGTTTTTGAGCTTCGGGACTGCCACCATTTGATTGGTCGTTAAATTTTGCGTTACTTTTTACATGATACTTTTTCGGATTCGAAACAATCAAACTCGGATTCCTCGTTAAATTTTACGTCAAAATACCTCTCCTAGCTTATAGTTGAAAATTTTTATTTTTGGGCCCTATTTAAGGGGTCACGTGATCATTTCTCGGCTCCGAAACTAGGGGGTCGGATCGGGTCGTATACCACACTTCATGTTGTCATTCTAGGGGGTGGCAACTTCTTTTTGAAAAATTGGACGAGAAATCGATTAAGAATGGTATCGAGGTTCGAAAATTTTAGGTTTAGTGTCTTTTCTGGGGTGGTAGACCCTATCTAATATAACGTAAAATATACGACATACAATATGGTTTCAAGTGGGGAGGGGACCTTTTTCAGGTCTTTATTTCGAGCAAGCCTAACTCCCAGAGGTGTTCACTGATAGTTAACGGGTGTGTTATGCTGTGGGCGGGCCGAAGGATCAACCGAGCTACATGATATGTACGGAGCAGATATTTGAACAGACACGATTTCCACTGATAGTCAATTCAGAAAATTCATGGACCGGAACCGTGCCGAGTCGGTTATAATCCGACAACCTCTGCATTGTCTAGATGAGTGCTCTACAAATTGAGCTACCGGCTCTATTCGAATAAGCCGAATTGGTAGCTCAATTGGTAAAGCACTTATCTAGACAATGCAAAGGTTGTCAGATTATACCCGACTCGGCACGGTGCCGGTCCATGAATTTTCTGAATTGACTATCAGCGGAAATCGTGTCCGTTCAAATATCTGCTCCGTACATATCATGTAGCTCGGTTGATTCCTCGGCCCACGACATACAATATACAACGTACAATGTACACATAATATTTACCAGGTATTAGCAGCTACTCAACACACATGTTACAACCTTCATCGGCCTCTCTGATACAAACTTACTCTGATGCTAAAAATGTTCTTACGGGAGTTTTAGGTGAGAAAAAATCGTATCATTATACGATATGTAACAGTCTTTGTCTTATTCTGTTTCTCATTCTGTGTTTAAGTCTGTGTGTCATGGAATCATTTATGCTGTTTCCCTCATCAAACTGAAATTTCAGATATGCCAGAATGTCTACAGAAAGTCTCAGACAACTTCAGAAAGTGCCTGACATACTTTCTCTGTCAAAAATATCCTTCGTGCCACGGTTCATTGGAATACACAGGAACTGTTGGGAAAATTGACACGGCTTTTAACTTTACTGGATTCATTAACAGAGGTTAATCGATACTGGAATCTTGATAAAATACAACACTGTATTTTAAAATTTTTGCTTTTAAGTAGACAAACTTATTGAGGAGTGGGTATTCCTATGGGATTTTACTTCCAAATGGGTTTTTATAGTTGTGGGGTTATCTAATTCTAGGAATTTTTGTGTGGAATAACTGATTGGATAAGATACTGTTATCAATTTACCATCTTTGACTAACTGCTCGCGTTCTATTGCTTATACAAGTTGACGAACAAGTGACAACTAGTAATAACAACTACTAACAAGTGACAACTAAGTACTAACAACTACTCTAAGTAAGTTAGTAACAATTACACTGTGTATAATTGCAGAGAGCACTGTTGAAGATACAGATGGGGTAACATCAAATGAGCAATCAGACGATTTATTTGACAACTTTTCTAACAGCTCTGAAGGTTAGTTCTGTCTTATTATTAGTGTACTCCAGTTAAAACGATATTTCTCTCTCTCTCT
>JH153885.1:366737-377349 GCA_000226015.1 Mnemiopsis leidyi | reverse complement strand
GGTATTTGTTGGGAGGTGTCTCAAATTTCAAACCCCATTTCTCCAATTGTAATGCTTCTACCTATGTTGTTGGAAGTCAATCTGTATCCATTGGACAATTTGAGAGTATTTCACAACCCAGAACTAAGGCAGTGCCAATAAAATTTGAGAAATGAGGTGTTTTATCATCGAAAATTTGAGACTCTTCCCCACAAATACCGTTCTCTATGATAGATAAATTAAATCTAAGAGTTAATGAGCGAACCACTGAAATTGAAGCTTGAGTCATATGCAAATATTGAATTTTAGAACAGCTAGTCTTGAGCAAAGGGAAGAACCAAGTAGCGTAGAAGTGAGTAAAATGCAATTTGAAAAGAATAATTGGTGCAATAGCTACGATCTCGGAGGAGAGTTAATCTTTGAAATAAACTGAGGCCACCTATAGCTCGAGGGTTTAAGCACAGGGGCAACCCAAAGTTGAAATTAGAAGCTACTACCAGATGGTATGCATCACATACTGGTTAAAATGAGGGGCCAATACACTTTAGGCTAACAATGTGTGGACCACTATGATAATGTATGTGCTTTAATTTTGATATTCCTCCTGCCTTTCGACAAAGTTGTGCCATTTGAATGCACCTAAATTGGCCGTTTCAAGGGAAAACATAGAATTTTCAACACTATTTTTGTATTTGTTACACCTGTACCCAGGCTTTTACAGTTATACTGAAGGGGCTCATGGAAATTTCTAGATATTTTAACGGATACCCTCCTCATTTAACCCTCAATCACGGTTCGAGGTCATTGGGCTGAGACACCCGAAGATAATTGCATAGGCAAATTCCCTTAGCGAGTCCTTTAGGATTGGCGGATCTGGGAACCTAACAACAAATAAATTGGAGGTGTTCCGAACGTACGATTTTCTTAAACATTTCACAGTATGTTCCTGTAATCTAAACTACAAGATAACGTCGAGAAAAGTGGGGATCTATGAATTAGTTTTCAAGATACAACTTCAAACACAAGAAATATCTGACCACAGAACAAGCCCAATTCGGAGGTGTTCCGATCGTACGATTTCTTTAAACTTACACAGTATTTTCCTATTGGTTAAAACTACAAGATCACGTCGAACAAAGTGGGGGTCTATTTGTTAGTTTTCGAGATATAACATTAAACGCAAGGAAATATTGCGAAATAAATACGCTGACCATGGAACAAGCACATTTTGGGGTGTTTCGACCCTACAATTTTCTTTAAAATTTCACTGCATGTTACTATTGATCTTAACTATAAGAAAACGTAGACAAAAGTGGGGTCTAAGAATTAGTTTACAAGATACAACTTAAAACTCAAGGAAATATTTTTACATCAAACTGCAGAACTATCAGGGCTCTGTCGGTAGGAAGTTATTTAAAACCCACACGGAAAAATGAATTGATTGGCCCTTATGATCGCCCCTACTTGCTACTATTAAAAACTTTTTGTAAGTTTAAGGTGGATTCGACTGGAATTACAGTTGACTCAGGCGGACTATGTGCCAGAGCAAGGTTTTTAGCAGATACCTGGGCGGATCCGAATTGATTAGCTGAGGCTCAAGTACCTTTATTTACAGCCACATACATTGTGAAATTTGCTGATATCGGTGGCGTAACGTTAGTTGTAGGTCCAACCAATTTGGCGCCCAACAGCGACAAAAAAGGGTCCCTAAGTGCTGCTTCTGGTATATGGTATAAGGGCTCACTGGGAGCAATTTGTGGAAATTGAAAATATGGCCAGAAAATCATAATAAATAGTAAAACTATTAAATCAAACACATGATTTTGCTAAAGACGCTGTTTATCCTGCAAAATCAAAAATTATTTCATATTCTTATGACGATTTGGCACCCCTTATTCACCTAACCAGGTGCTTACTTGCTACACGTTGTATAGCCCTGCTGCCGCGAGGCGGCAGACTCCGGCGCGAGCAAAGCGCGCGGCGGCGTGGTCGTCTGACTTTGTCCGACCCTCATTCGAAGCGAAAAGAAGAATAAAATGACGGGAGGGTGCGCGCTGCTGTACAAGACCCTCATAAAATGACGGGAGGGTGCGCGCTGCTGTACAAGCAGGGCCATGCAACGTGTAGCAACGAGCCATCAGATCAAGTGGCTGCGTAGCAGCCCCGCGCATAGCATAGCGTGTGTAAACACCTTGTTTGGGTACTATTGTAAATTCCAACATTCAACAAAGCCCTGTGGCTCACGCTGCGCGCGCTTTATTGCGAGCTCTTGCGTCCGCGTCAGGCTTGTCGAGATGTTACCCGACCCGCGCGCGGCTCGCAGTTTTCTGCTCTCCTCGTGAACGTTTCGTTAGAATCATCTCGTCAATCGAGGTGTTTGCTGCTCTCCTCGTTAGAACGTTAGATTGTAGATGGATATCATCTCGTCAAATGTTTATTGACTGATTTTGACCCACTCAGGGTGTGCGCTGCTGTACAACGTTTGTACAGCAGCGCGCACCCTCCAGTCTGCCAGTCATTTTATTCTCCTTCGCTTCGAATGAGGGTCGGACAAAGTCAGACAATACAACGTCATTACACATTAGCAACAATTTACCTAACTTCACCTATCCAGGCTGCGCTATGTGCTTACGCACGCGGCGCGCGCAAAAGGGTTCTAGGGTTAGGGCAATTCCTGACCATGTGCTTACGCACTTTGCACGCGCGGCTGCTACACTGTACGCGCGCAGAAGGGCTTCGGTTAAGGCATTGCTATTAAGCCATGCCAATGTAACTTTCCTGTGGCTCGCGCTGGGCGCACTTTATATTGGGACCCAAAAGACTTTCGCGTCGCGTTGCGCTACCGTCCTAATTTTGCACAAAGCTCGCACAGGGATCTATTTGTCCCCCGCTGCGCGCGCCGAAGGCTGCCACTTCGCTAAAATTTCTGGCAGCCGTACACAAAATTGTTTATTGTCTTGTGATGAGATCCTATAAGTTATTCAATTTTTGCTTTAAGTGAATTTTGTCGCGGTGATATCTGACTCTCGCAGCCGGGTATCAAACTCGCTTGCTTGGTACTTCTTCCATCTTCGTGCTTTATCATGTCACTACTCTCCACACACCAGTAGTTTTCAAGCTATTTTGGTAGAAAAATTCTTGACGCTCAAAGCCCAAGAATTTGACTTCGCCCGTTAACAATATATAAAATGTTGTACGGCAGCGCGCACCCTCCTGTCATTTTATTCCCATCGAATGAGGGTCGGACGAAGTCAGACAAATAAAATGAAATGTTGCTAGGTTTTTGGCTGTATGCTAACGCACATCCCTCTTTGGTTAGAGAACTGGTTCATCGGCCGACACCTTCAACCCCACTGAAGTGGGATCACTGTTGGTGGCGGTTTCACCCAGATGACTTTTGCCATTCCTCTGACTCTTTTACCTGAGACGATATGATCGTTTTAGCAGCCTCTTTTCCTGGATCTTATATTATATTATATATATATGAGAGCAGACTCTCTTAGTCCCACCGATTTGGGGCCACTATCAATGGCTGCCCACCCAGTTGTTGTCTAATTTCCTACATTTACCTTGCTTCTCAGTTTCTCTCAGCTTGTTTTAGCTCTTTTCAATTACTATTCAGTCAAATTGGCATCTTCAGGCCATAGAAGGAACCTTAACTAAGCCATTCTGGCCTGCTTTTTTCACCATTACATCCTACTCGACTTGCAGCTTAAAGCTGACTTGTTTCCTTAGAACATTAGACGGATATGTCAAGCCTGCTGCTGTCCAATATCCCAACTGGGATGAAACGTGTATATTGGCACAATGGGTTCACTTGTGTGATTTGTTATCAAGGGTCTGTCTCACACCACTGGTCACTGCTGTTGCCCCAACTGAGGCAAAAATGATTAAAGTTTGTGGAAATCCATGGTAATTTGGAAAGGGCTGTAACGTGAGGCTAAATTTTATTGGTCTTGCTTTAGATCTTTTTCATCAGGTGTCAGACACTCTCAAATAGTTCAGTGGTCTACTTTACATAGACTGACATTTACAAATAAAAATGGTGCTAGATAATTTAAAATAGTCTTTCATTTTTATCAAAATTTACGTTTGTTTAGACCTTTGCTGCCTTAGAGCAAATTCTTTAAAAATTTCAAATCAAAGCTGAGCATGAGTTCAAAGTTCTGATTTTATTATTCCTCACCAATGTTGTTTAAGCAGCTTGTTTGATGGGATGTTCAGGCGTCGCTTGTATGATATCCTCCGACTGTCATCGCAGTCTTGCAGATCAGCCTTAGGAGCTAAGGGAATTTCTCTGAAAAAACTAGGTGCCGGATCTGTCTTTGGTGTACTGTTTTACACAGCGGCTGCAAAGTCAACACTTCACACACAGTCGGAAATTGACCAAGGATTTGCTAGTAAGTCAGTGAATATTTTAATTCAAAATCTGCTGCAATTGGAAAGAGTGATTTGTATCAATAGTGTTTAACTGCATGTAATATTTTGCATGGAATTTTCCCGCTTAATGCCTTTTTTGCCGTGTTCATATCACATGTGTTTGTACATATTTTGGTGTGTTCATTTTCCTTTATGGAACTCATCATCTATAGAACGTTGAGTATGCATGCCTTTTTTGCCGTTTTCATGTCACATGTGTTTGTACATATTTTGGTGTGTTCATTTTCCTTTATGGAACTCATCATCTATAGAACGTTGAGTATGCATGCTTACACAGAAATGTCATGTCACTATAGTTATTCTTGTGTGGGTGCGTGTGTTACAACTTAAACATTGGTATGTTATACAGTGAAATTTCTGTTGGTATAGAACAGGTAATAAACAGTTGCTGATAGAAGAAAGCAATAACTTATTGATCAGCATTGAATACTAGATTTTTTTGCTCAAATTTTTCCCTGATTTCAAAACTCAACTCAGATTTCTATAGAAACACTGCATTGAGACGGCGTTTCCTGTCTTATGCTTCCCTTTCCTATGGTGACGAGCCTTTCATGACAGGTATAGTGGTATACATGCTTAGACTAGGAAGGCAGTTTAGGGAATGAAAATTAAGGTTTTTTACATATGTGAAGATGGTAATCCCCTATTTTATATGATTGAGTTTCAGTAGCTAAATGAACTGTATATTCGAAAATAATCGAGGTGCTTCATTACGAATTTTTGAGGATTGATATTTGCAGGTGAAGACTTTGTAAAAGCAGTCTCAAGCTTTGAAAAGTTTACCGAAAAACCTGTACTGACCACAGTACTTACTGATGAAGAGTATCAGGATATCCTAACTAAAGCCACTGCAGTGGACCTTGATGCTGAGAATTTCTTGCAGAGATCTGACTACATCATCTCATACTCTGAGTTCCTGTTTCTGCTCAGTAAGTGTTAATATAAGCAATTAACATTAAACTCTATCGACATTCTTGAACTTGAGTGATATGAACCAAAACCAGAAGTTAAACCAATACCAAACATTTACATTCACTTACCTAGGTGTGCTAGTGAAACCAATAGATCAATTCTACCGGCACTTTAGGATCCTGGATCAGGCCAACACAAACACGCTCTCCAAGGAAGAGTTCCTCAGCATTGAGACCCTGACCAGCGGGGGACAAAACCCATTCCTCAACCCTACAACAACCATGCAGATTGTCATGTTTGGTCCGGATCAAAAGCAGGAGGTAATTGTGGGATTGCCAGGTTTTTGAGTTGTTCTGATATACATAATACGAACTGTGCAATAATAGAAAAATAGACGGTTTGGAATGGCCTTATTGAAGTGGGTCATAAATTGTTCATATTATCATATTTTATCAAGTCGTCATCATGCCTTTTCAACAATAACATTACTTCACGATCCTTCCTCATGAGAATTCACTGCAATTTCAGGTTAACTTTGAACAGTTCTCAAAGTTTCTACATGGTATACAGAGGCAATGTCTCAAAGCTGAGTTTGAAGCTTATTCCGATGGTCTGGACTTTATCACAGACGATGAGTTTGTCCGACTTATCCTCAGGAGAACGCGTATTCCTGATATCAAAAAAGCTAGGTACAATTTAACTAAATACTTGTACAGATATAAACAAAGCTAGGTACAATTTAATTTAATACTTGTAGATATTAACAAAGCTAGGTACAATTTAACTAAATACTTGAACATATATTAACAAAGCTAGGTACAAATTAAATTAATACTTGTAGATTTTAACAAAGCTAGGTACAATTTAACTTAATACTTGTAGATATTAACAAACCTAGGTACAACTTAATTTAGTACTTGTAGAATTTTTGAGAAAGTTAAATTGGAAGAACTCAGTCATTATATTCGCTAATTCAACAGTATACCATCAGTTATTGGACGAGGTTAGCCATCTTATTGCTTCATTTACAGAGACCAAATTTCATCACTGAACAAGTGAATACTCCACTTTACAGGTATATAGATAGACTAGAGGCACGACCTGAGCACAAGCGTAACAAGATTTTATTTGACCAGTTCTGTCAGTTCACCAATCTACTCAACGATTTTCCTGATTTTGAGGTTTGAAGATATTATCGTACATAATGATTTAAATAAGGTTTCAATTGTTAAATCTTCTTGTCAAATGTAGTTGAACATTTTAATCTCAAGCTGGATAATATATAACATATGAGATCGTTAATTCAAATTTTACAGTATCTCATTAATGAAAATCGATATTCGATGAGTACTGTTGCCAAATCATTTAATTTGGGTTACCGAAGTTATTTATTTATTGTAATTCACTCTGGAGTAACTATATCATCGACTTAATATACCTCTCCAGGTAGCAATAAGGATGTTTGCTATAACAAAGAAGCCCCTCACAAAAGCAGACTTCCAGCGCGCTGTACGTGCCAGTACCGGTACGGAGTTCGACCAGGAGTTGGTTAACGTGATATTCGACGTGTTTGACGAGGACAATGACAATAAGCTGGGTTATGACGAGTTCATGAAGGTAATCTGCCGAGTGTTTACGTTCAGTTCTCACATTCATATCATGTTGTTCTGCGGTAATAAAATAGGTCATTTCGATATAAACTGAACATGCAATTATCAATCCCTAGTTTACCTTTGAACTGTTATGACACAGAAATATTTTGCTATTTTGATTGAGCAACAGAAAATGATGAAGCTTTATTTATTCATTATCAACAAATCATTTTGCCTTACAAAACTTTTAAAATTCTGTAATCAATCCGTAATCACTCGCAACCTGAACACTTCTCCAGGTGATGAAGGACAGTATCAAGTCCCGCAACGCTCTGACTTCCAACTCTCTGAACATGGCTAACCCCACCTTGTGGGACACCTACATGAACTGCGTGCGGCAGGAAATGTACAAGAGTTACGCTAACTGAGCCGATGTTCATCAGATCACCTCACGTTGTTATTATCATGTGATCTGGCTATCTGGGTGAGAGAATGTGGTCCGATTGAGGTGTTAGGGAATTGTGAGATTTTGCTTTCCCAGCGTGTTCTCAGTATTGTGTTTGAAAATTTTATATACGACCGGGGCAGAGTGGGGCAGGCTCGTTTATTATATTGCTCTGGGTTTATATGTAAACATCTAGATTTAGATGGAGTTTCGGGTTATATTACAGTGTTTGGGGTGGCTAACTTAACTCTAAGTGACATTTTCAACCACATTTTAGTCCTTTTGGATGACTTGTTATTTGCTTTGCTGGATGCAGATTTCGTCAAACAGTGAAAGATCAGATCACACATTTCATGCGACTAACGTAGACTGATAATGCTACTTTGCTACTGGTATGCTATTTGATCTTTGATTGACCAATTTGATATTTAATTATAGCTACTATTTTATTTGTAAAATATCTTGATAGCTCTTTTGTGTGTGTCAGACTTTGAGTATTTTTAATGTAAAATGTAAACAACACTTACTTTGGGTTTTAAATCTGCTTTGTTCTTTTAAAGTATGTTAGAATTGTACATAATAAATGTGACTTGCTGAACACATTTTTATCAATGCCCAACATAAAATAGCTCTAGAGCTAGCTTTATAGTTCTATATATATGTAAATGCGTGGCTTTTTATGTAAAAGTTACGCCCTTGTTCGTGTATAGATATTTACAATTCAGGCGGAAAAATGTGAAAACAGTGCAAATAATGGAAACAGGTTACTTTTTATATCTATTTGATAGGACTGGGTTTTTATTGCCAAAAAATGGGATGCTAACTGGTCTGGAATTGTAGGCTAACTTGTAAGTTGAGTATGGAGAATTGTTTTTTCAAACATTGAGAGATTGACGTTTTGCTCCCTCTTAACTTTATTTACAAACTGCATGTTGTATTGTGCTGATCTATTTAGTAAACTGCCGAATATTGACTACAGTTTACGCTAATAGTTTATACACTTCCTACCTAACTATTTCAGTGTTGAAATATTTAACCGCACGTTAGTAGTAGATATAGGATATGTAAAATATTGTAGAACTTTAAAGGGGTGTGTCTTGAAATATAAAGACCTTGGTCCTAACATATCCATTAGCATATTCTCTTCACGATAATTTAATATTTTGTAGGTTTGACTTTTACCAAATTTTCTGTTTCACTCCTCATCTTGACTGGTTGATCAGTAAATTCTAAATTTTCCTAGAAACCTCCAGATATACCTGAAAATAGATAGAATTATGTTTAAAATATCTACACCTAGCACATTGAAAAAAATATTATGAAATTGTGAACTACAATATTCTGATAGGTTATGTCCCAAGTTATAAAATGTACGAGGCTCCTACCAAACGCCTGTAAGTAACCCTCTCTCTTATCTTCTACTTAAGTCGAAACATTTTGTAAAACGCTGAAAACTATTTATAAAACACCCAAATTCCTGCTCAAACCCACTACTACTACCTTTAACTCTTTATGCCGCCAGGTCGTCTGTTACCCAGACATAGCTCGACTTCGACTCACGTAAACAAGTCCGAACTTGCTGCCACCACCGAGAAAGCAGAACAGTGGAATTCTGGGAATTCTAAATATTTGTTTGGGGCGGCTGCTGCTCTTGGAACTTTTGGATTCTTTGGCTTAACTGCTTTTGCCAAGGTAAGAAGGATAAAATCCAACAGTTTTAAGAGTTTTTATAACTTGTGTGACAATGCAGCGTCAATGCTGCTTGAACGTGGCATATGAGCGTATGTGTTACCTGGCCATGTTCTGATACACGATACGCTACCTTCATATAATTCTGTATACAAGTGCTAACAGCTAACGTATTATGACTATTATAAACGAAATGTACGATTGTGTAGTCTCCACGCTAGTACTGACGCGAACGCCAAATCAAATATTTGTAATATATCTGCAGTAGAAACTAGCAATAGCTTTATGGCTCGAATCTAGTCATGACGCGACGCGCGCACGTACTGTCATACATTCGTCGGTCCAACCATCCGGCATTTATCACGGATCAGTATGCCTGAGACGGTGTCCGACCTCCTGCCCCAGAACATCGTGCCCCAGAGCACTTTAACCCAGTAATTTAGCCCCAGTGACGTCCTGATCGACAACAGACAACTTTGTTAGGGTTAGGGTTTGGGTTAGGGTTAGGGTTTGGGTTAGGGTCGCTGGGGCCAAATATGTGGAAAAAAATGTTGTGGGGCACGATGTTGTGGGGCAGGAGGACGGGAACCCACTGAGAGTAGCAATTGACTAAATTCTGGAGAGAGTAACTTTGCAGTTTGCACTCTTTCAAGGTTCTTCCTAGTGTAGGTCCGTAAATGTTGTTTTGACATGCCAATAATGTCTTTAATACCTACCTATTAACTAATGTACGTCAGCTTATACACATCAGTGTTTAATAAAACAGTTTATACCTCCTTCAAATTTCCATGGGTTTTTTAAAATGTGGCCACTAAAATGGAAAAATATTGTTCAAAATAAATTTCGTTCAGTGTTTGATAGATTCTTACATCGAAGTCTTGCGTTTTTCCATCTAAATTTTAAGCGGCACTTCTGTATTTAACTTTTTAAATCACTTAAACAAGGTATGTTAAAGGTATCCCGTACATTTGTTTTATCATAGCTAGATTAAGAAAGATCCTGACTGCATTGTTGTTGTTATAGAAATAGTAAAGTCGGTGTCAAGTCCTTAAATATAGAAGGATATTTTGATTGGACATTTGCTGACATTGACTGTAAGAAAGTGGTGTATACGTTGCGATAATACTTCTATTACTGATTAAATTACTAAACTTACAGGATCAATGTAAATTGGGACCCTTGTAAATCTTAGGCCTAGCAACGTCCATTAACGTAATTTGCACTTATCTAACACTTTCTGGGCATGAATATTTCTAGTGTGACAGCGTGTCACACAGTGTGTGACAAATTGGAGTGTGACACATGTCACACTCTGTGACAGTCTCAGTCATACTGATCCGTGATGGTTGGACCGACGAACGTATGACAGTACGTGCGCGCGTCGCGTCATGACTAGATTCGAGCCATAGAGATATTGCTAGTTTCTACTGCAGATATATTACAAATATTTGATTTGGAGTTCGCGTCAGCACTAGCGTGGAGACTACACAATCGTACATTTCGTTTATAATAGTCATAATACCTTAGCACTTGTATACAGAAGTATATGAAGGTA
>JH153885.1:332270-347812 GCA_000226015.1 Mnemiopsis leidyi | reverse complement strand
GTACGAAAAAAGTTAGTATACATTTTACACCATCTTGTCAGGCTCATTGAACTGAGCATTTTGATACCAGATTTATGGGTATATCGCGCACTTCATTTTGATTCATGAACACGCTAGTTGTACAGCAGCGCGCACCCTCCCGTCACTTCATTCGCTTCCGTCATTTTATTCGCTTCGAATGCAATGAGGGTCAGACAAGGAGCTCGGGCCCTAATTGAGATGAGGCCTTTTTCCGTGTTCTGACCGGCCTGGACCTTGGGAGAAGCTTCCATCAGTATCAGCAATCAGAAGCCAAATCAAGCGGCCGGAGCACGGAGGCTGCCGCTTCGAGGCAGCAGGGCTAAGCAACGTGTAGCATAAGCAAGTACAAAGTAAATGCCGCCTGGAAGTGGTGGCAAGCTGATTGTGGAATATAGATTTCCATGGGAATTTATCGAGACATCGATATGGTGCCGCTAGATTGTACGTGAAGCCTCCAATCGTGCCCCAGGGTGATCCTAGGATTCGCGTCGGCGATGGATTTTCAATTCTATTTTATTTCTATGCAATGTTGTAATGTGTTAGCACATTGTTAATGTTAATAATAATTAAATCACAAATAAAAAAGTGTATAATTTCCGTCATAAAAATTATACTTTATGAACAATGAACTATTAGTATTATCATTACACAGCATTTAACGGGTTGGTAGTACGTTAACAGCTAAAGAGCTCAGAATTGACAACAAAATATTTGTATCGGTATACTCAATCAGTAAGAGTTAGGATGACTGTCAAACTTTATTATATGTAACGTTTATCGTACTGTTATTGTTAACTTACTGAATTATTGTAATTGGATTCGTTTCCTTATATTAATACCAAGATTCAAATCTGTACAAGTATTTCTGCTTTGACTGACCATTGTTTTATTTATTAATTTGTAAATTGAACTATGAAATCATTGACCATGTCTAGTTGAAATAACTAAATAACGTCATTTAATTTCATCACTGAGAATATTAATCTATAAGATCAAATAGGTTCCAGAGCAACGAAATATCGCAGAAATTTTGGTTATAATATCTGTATATCTGAGAGCGATCATGGGTCAAGTTTGCTATGTCTTTAAGGCTAAGCTTAACATTCCAGATCCCTCCAATGGCAAAATGTAACGTCATGTCACACACTCCCAACCTCTGAGAAGAGTTGAATCGAGATCGATAGAATACATTATATGCACAGTCATATTAAATTCTCTATTACTAAAAGTAAAACAGCTCGTGTAACCCCAAGTAGGGGTTGTTCACATATGACGTCATCACTTGGGGAGAGAGGGTTTCCAATTCCAAATGATGATGTTTGATGAGGAGGGCCAGGGGTAAGGGGGTTTGGCCAATGATGATCTCAAAATGACTGCAAATTAAGAGGCCGAAAATCCAAGTATTTTGACATGAAGTAGGAGGGGGGGGGGGTTTCGAATGTGATGATGTCGTTATGGTAATTAACCTCTGAGATTTAGGGGGGTTTTGTCATGATGACGAATGATGACAGAGAGGGGAGAGGGCAAAAATTACCGAAAATTTGCTGACGTCATATGTGAACAACCTTTTATTCAAATCAGAATATTTCAACATGGACTCATCAGTCTCATCTGCAACAATTTAATAGACTTGGTGCATGCCAATCAAGCGGCAAATAATACCGATTATTAGGAAGAATAGTTTTGCCGTTTGCGGATCGTGATAAGTTTATTTGTATATGAAGGTAGTAGAACAAAGCAAGAGAAAAGTTATTTATTGGTGATATCCCGAGAAATTTGAAAAGGAAAATGAATAACTGCAAGAATATTTTCTGACGTTACATATTTTACAAGGTGGTAGTGCATCTGTTGTACTATGTAATCCTTGACTTTTGAACAGTGTCACTTTTACCATGTACATTTTGTACAATATACGGTGTACCGAACAATGTACAACATAATCTATTGAACAACACACAGTACAATGTACAATTTATTCGGTACGGGTTCGGTACGATAATAACACAGCGGTTAAAATAAAATGATTGTCCCTTTCACAGCATTGAAAGATTTATGAACCAGGACCGGATAAATAGTTTTAATAGACTGACTTACTCACTGACTTAAGTCGGCTTCTTAATAGAATGAAAAGTCTTGTACAATCACTACACTTTTACTCATGTTTTTATCACTACACTTTTGGTATAGCTACGGTCTGGTCAAGAAGAGAGTGGAAAACGATTAACAAATCTCTGTTGATCGGACTTTGAGTAAGGAAGCTGAACAACTAGGTTCTGACAAGATAGTCTTCAGACGTGCGACAGGCACACATGCACGTGCACGAGTGACTTGGACTGGGATGATGAAGCTATCGTAAAAACAATCCTTGTGTTTGAGAAGTAAGAGTCTTCTGAAAGAACAATACAACATCTTGAATTGTACTGGTAGTCTGTAACGATAAGAGTTGGGTGAGATCAGACACGTGATGCCGTGTCTGCAAGTGACGTCATCAGAGAACGTCGTCTATTCCGTTCCGGGAACTACGCTTTATGTCCACTTTCATCTCGCTGAAAGATAAGTGGTAAAGTTTGAATTATCAATCGCCAAAATGAGAGATACAGAAGCACATATGACATCGTTAAGCAAATTAGAGCAATCGTAAACTGATAAGAAAATGTCATATCATAAATCATAATTCCACCATTTAAAAATGAACAGTCCTAAATCGAAAAGAAGAGCGTCCGAGAGTATATTTCTACTTTGAAAAAACTGTTGAAACTGCATTAACGGTACACAGTAACAGGCCCAATGTTATATATCCAATATCCATACTACAACAACAGTAACTAACACAGGAGAGAGATACCTATCACTAAGAGGGACAACAGTAACTCACACAGGAGAGAGATACCTATCACTAAGAGGGGACAACAGTAACTCACACAGGAGAGAGATACCTATCTCTAAGAGGGACAACAGTAACTCACACAGGAGAGAGATCCCTATCACTAAGAGATGAGACGGTGAAGTCGTCCTCTTCTTCTCGGTCTATGCAGGGTGGACAAGTGTTCCTTTTCTGTATTTTACATTCCCCACCGGGCTGTAGGAGATTATTTACTGGTCACATGATCTGTGTTAATTGCACTGGTCACATGATCATTGTCAACTGTATTGGTCTTCTGTTAGTCACGTGTTTCTGGTCATCAGTCAGGATCTAGCTTATTCTGTCTTGTCCATTATGTCTTGTCCATCAGCTCCATTGTGTCATGCTAATCTTCACAATCGTGTCATACATTTCTTGTGATGTCTAAAATTTTCTGCCCGAGCCGATTCCCTTGGTTTAACAAAAAACAGTAGCGTAACACAAGATATTAGGTTTGGTGTTACAGTTAAAGTGTCTTACAGTTAAAGTGTCTTAAAGTTAGTCCAAAGCACTTCACAGTAGGGAATTCTTTCTTTAACATGTTTATTTCGGCAGTGAGTCCAATAATTCCACATCGAATATTCGTATGTCCTATATCGTGTCCTATATCTTTCTACAAGATCTTAGTCCTTGTCTGGTCAAAAATCCGTCCATCTGGCAATAAGATCCAGACAGAGCGGTAGATAGTTTTGTAACTCGGTCGAACACAGCGGTAGATATTGTCCAGTTGTTCCAACAAAGATTTAAACAATTTGAAAATCCCTCGACCAACTTACCGGCACAATGGCTACACCGATAGCCGTTTTGACCCTCTTTGCACGGTTCAGCTCATCCACAGCTTGTCTCATCTTGGCAACGTGCCCACTCGGTATGTTTTGTTGAGCGTCATCAGCACTCATTGAGTTTCTCTGTAACAATAACAACTTTGTCAGAACATTCACCTCTCGAATCCTTCAACTTAGCTATCTGATCAAATCTGCCAGGTATAGAAAAACGAGGAAAAATAGATCTAAACATGGACGAGCGTCAGTAGGCACTTCTGACATAACTTACATTCTTCATCTTGCTCCAGCCGTCGAAGGAGAAGATACTGTCATCCTCCTCTTTATAACTCTTGTTGGGACGTCTCTTGACGACGGGGGAGGGAGATCTCGACTCCTCCTGCTCCTCATCCTCACTGTCCTCGTCCAATCTGATGTGGGGTCTGTTAGTTCTGTTTGTGTATCTGTTTTCTATCTTAGGTCTGTTTGTGTTTGTGTTTTATCTGTTAGTTCTGTTTGTGTTTCTGTTTTCTATCTTAGTTCTGTTTGTGTTTCTGTTTTCTATCTTAGTTCTGTTTGTACTTCTGTTGTTCTATGTTAGTTCTGTTTGTATTTCTGTTTTAACTATCAGTTCAAATTGAATTTATTCACTCAGTTAGTTCTGTTAGCAAATTAGGTCTACTTGTTCTGTTAATCTGTTGAGTCTGCTGTCTGACATTTCTAATTCTGCTTGTTCTGTTTGATTTTGGAATAGTCATGTTGTGTTTGGTTTGTCTCTTTCTGCTTACAGAAGATATTGTATAATGTCATAAGTGTTTGATATGTAATTAATACATGCTTAATACGAAGAGCAAATTAATCTTAACAGCCTTAGTTAAGGAGCAAAGTTAGTCACTAGTCAGCACAAATCTAATTTTTCGTTGACCAAATGTCATGAATTAATTATTCAGGTTAATTGCTTGTAGAGCTTCAGTCAATTCAAAAACGTGACGACAGGACTGAAATTATTTTTTACTACGACAAAATTGTCCAGTATAAGGGAAATTATTGCCTCACAATGCAATGATTGTTATAACTTATAAAACCTGGTAAGAAATGAGGGATACGAAATGAGGGATACGAAATGAGGGATACGAAAAAATGTTCAGGACAGATCTACTGCTTACGATACAATGCTGTGTAAAAGTAAGTAATGCGCTTGGTCAATAATGACACCGCTGTTGTTCTAAAAGGAAACTATAAGTATCCGGGAACATGAATAGGAATCAGTGCTTTGCGAAACACAGTACAAACAATTATTATTACAACAATTTTTGATCACGACACCCGACAGGAATTGCGAACATGAACTACGGACGTAGAAACTCGCTGCTCATACCTAGATACGGAAATTTGAACTTCCGGGTGGTCCGAGTACGATAATTCAGTACTGCAAACACAAGGATAAGTTTTTGGAGATTAAATATGTTCGGTCTAGCCAGTAGCCGTATACGGTATACGGTTAACGGTATGCCCATCAGAAGGACTGCAGACCAAATTACCGCGAAAGAAACATATTTGTTTAAATATTTGTGAATTGTTATTTGTTAAAATTAAATGTAAGTATGAAATTGACATAAAACTTACGGATTGTAGTTAGGATCCCTTAGACTGTACCCAGGTGTCGGCTTTACTTCCTCTGAAATAAAAAAGTCAAGTTTCTGCACAACACATGTTAACAACATACATACATATAATTTCAACATTCAATTAAATCGTTAATGAAGCATGTTTTTTATCTCATAATGCCATAATCTCAAGCTATATCATCACCAGTAAGCAATGGCGTCAACATTAAAAAATGCTATTTGCAATCTCTGCTTAGATATTCTAAATTCAGCGAATCTCTAAATCTGCATAAGATCTGACTCGTAAAAATCATGTTTCATGTGCTATATTCTTAGAAATCTGTGAAATAACAAACATAAGCACTCCTGATCTCATACATGCTGACAAAAGAGAAGAGCTGTGTGGTGCCATTGATTTGTTCAAGAAAGTCGTAGCTAAAATAAATGCGCGATTTAAGTTCAGCAAACAATTCTAATCATAAAACAACCAACGAAGCAACAATGTAAAGTAGCTCTCCGAAAAGCACCTTACATCCCATTGCCACAAAATGTAAAATTTCCTCACAGTCCAAATTTCGGTCTCTACTTAGACCAAGATGACCTACTTTTTGAGGAAATTGAGGAAGGTTTTTGAGGAAAATTTCCTCACCTATCGATTTCCCGCTGATTTTAAGATTTAAGTGCGACAATTCAGTTAACCAACAGCAAGAGAAACATTTGCATTGCACGTGAAAAATTGTTTTATGAATTCTCTACTTTAACCCAAATAATCTAGTTCTTGAGAAAAATTTTTGTGGAAAATCCCAGTTTTAGTTAGAAAAGGCTTAAAAACTCGACCAATCCAGTAGTCAGACTGCTGGGCTTTGTGGCAATGGGCCTGACATTCCCGTTTTTCGACCTCACACGGCAATTACAAACGTAAAATACCCGCCCACTTATATTTCCCTTCTACACAATCAAACTAGCAAGCTCTTGGTCACATGACTTACCAAACAGCTCGTCGTCGTCAAAAGCATTGTCGTCAGAGAAAGCATCCTCCTCAGGGATCTCCTCTTCATCGCTCAACTCCACGTGATCATCGCGTGTTAAATGCTGCTGCACGTGGGCAGTTCGAATTTTATTTTCTTGCACGTGATCACCTCGAGATAAAGTCCCTTCGTCTGGCAATTCGATTTCCGAAACGTCTTGGTCGACTGATTCAGTGTCATCATCATCGAAATCAAGTTCGTATGCAGGTTCTTTTTCCCGAATATTTTCAGCTGATCTAGCAGTAACTTTAGGAGTACTCGCAACAAGTTTTTCGGCCGCAAGGTCGGGAGAAGACGGAGATTGAAGATGCTCACGTGACTGAGATAAAACGTCACGCGTTACTGTGGTGACGTCACGTGGCGCGGCGGCATCTTGTTGGGGAGTTGAGTCGACCGGGGCGGTGGTTTTTGTTCGTTTTGATGAGTTCGGGCGAGACAGGGACTCTGTAAAAAAGTTAAAAGTGCTGTAAAATCACGACAGATTGTGCTGCGTTATGAGTATGTGCTAAATTCTGCTCGATTCGACAAGATATCTGCTTATGATTCTGATTTTCTGTGCTGTTTGTCTGTTAAATATTCTGTTTTCTGGGTTCAGCAAAACCACGAGCATTCTCAATTCGACAGTCGGACTCAATCAGCACACAATTGTTTTACAACTGACAACAACAAAATACCAAGTAAATCTTGGTAACCAGAGTAACTGACCACAGTAAAAAAAGTAAGAACAAAACTAACCACGAGACTGTCTGAAAGAAGGAGATTTGGGAGGCAGGGTAGTAGGTATAGGACTAGCTGAGACAGAACCTCGGGGTGAACCTTTGTGGTTAGCTCTCTGACAGATGTCTGTAAGTTGGGCTTCCAATCTGTGGAGGTTAGGGTTTCTGGGTTTAATCTTGTTTGTTTGGGAATCAGTTTGTTTGGGTAAAACTGATCCGCGACTTGTTAAACTTCAACTTATTAAAGTTTTTCACTTACTGTTGTATGTCATGAGAGGTATGTTTGGCTATTCTGTTTCTATCGATCTGTTCCTTGTACTGCGAATACTCCTCGTTCGTCAGCGAGTCTATATCCTGAAATTGGTAGAGTTAAAAACTAAAGCAAACAACAAGAGTCTTGTGGATAAATTTGAACTCTGGTCCAAGACTGAACATATCCTCAACAAGTTTTATTGAAAATTACATTTATTCATATCGCCGGCAGTGAACAGGTGAAATGGTGATGCGAAGATTTATTTCTACCGATCATTTAGAAAAGCAAGATTTTAAATGGAAATTCTGTCTGGAGTAAACAATGAACATACACAAAAAGTTTGGAGCAAGCACTCGGGGCTATAACTATCGGAGCTAATGGCAGGTGACTCCAACTCAGACGACTCAGTCGCACCACTGTCAGATGACGTCACGTCACCAGCCGATGACGTCACATCATACAAACTACCCGCTCTCACGCTCAACCTGGCGCCACTCTGAAGAGACCTGGTAGAAGCTGACTTGCGGAGGTTGAGGAAAGTTCCAGATAGACTATATCGGTCCAGAAGTTGAAGACAGTACTCCAACAGGTCCACGGTGCTCGTCTCTCGGAAGATGAATTCCAGAGAGTCACGTGATAGTCTGTTACCATGACAACAATCACGTAGCAATGTTTTAGTCCGAAAACACGGATTGTGAACACTTCTTTTTGATAGCTTGTTGTTTTCCTCAAGCGGGAAGTGTCTGCAGGATACGTTAGGACAGAAATCGTAGAGTAGAGCAACTTTCCAGGGGGACAAATGTCGCGGTTTTCGTTTATGAAACTCTGATTTCTGTCTGGTTTGATCCTGCGACTCCCGAACTTTAGGTTCGATCAGGGAAGCGTAGTAGTGGGAGAAACCCAGAAAGTCCATCTTAGTTGGAATGAGGTTGGATCAGGGAAACTTTCACTGGACTAGGACATAAGAGGTTTACTTGTGTACTAAAATATTGGATATTTGGTTTATCATCTATGAAAACGACTGAATTACGAACAATAAACGGATCGAAAAGGAATAGTCTACCATAGAAAAGTGGAATCTTTCGTAACACCCGGTATATCAGAATGACATGGAAATGCGAGAATAATGCTCAATAGAATGTCACTTCTATTTGTCTAAATTGCGATTTTCACAGATAACGTTCACATCGAATATCCACCATTCATTCATTTCAGCGAGTTAAGTTGTAGACTTAAAACATTGAATGACATGAAATCATATTTATCTATTATTTCTGTGTTGCTACAAACTTCATGATTCATATATTGTGCATCCAGTTTGTAAATCATTCCTTCAACGAATCAACAGCATCATTTAGGATGCAGAATGTCAAGAATGTCGGCTACATTAAGTAGCCAATGCCACGTTCCAGAAACTTCGATATAGATTCATAAAGGGGATATTTCAAAAAATAATAAATTAATGCAACCTCGATAAAATATAAATTTACTTGTTATCATTTCTTAGGGGAAAAAATTATAAATAGCTAAAGAGATTCAACCAGATGAAAAACAATAGCACATAATATGCAAAAACGATTAGAATAGCTGCTACAAATATGCGTCAAAATAAAAATCAAATTAAAAACAAAAGTCTGCGCCAATCTGTAGGGTCCAGTAACATTTGAAATGAAAAAAAGCTGTCATCGACCTGAAATCCTAAACAAAAAAAGTGCACGTGCGGGCCAACTACAAACCTTCAACATGAACACGTGTCAAATCTAACCAATCAGAATTGTCAACGTGACAAAACGGACCAATCAGAGTGAAGGAAATGCGAGGAGCAGGCGGGCACGCTAGCTGCATGCAGGCAAGTGAGAATTAGTGTCGAACATTGCCGTAATTGAAAAAAGGGTGAAGACATAATACAATTACAGACGTGCAGAACTGATGGAAGCGAGATACAGAGTTTGAGCTGAGATTACATTATGTTTGTGCAGCACCACACCACACTGAACCTATAGCCTGCCATTGGAAGTTGAGGTGTACTGATACGTGTAATTCGTAATTGAAAGGAGGAAAAAGTTAATCAAGGAGGAGATTGGCTGGCTGATATAAATCAGTAAAAAGCAATAATGGATACGAGTAAAGATAGATACAGTATAGGTAGGTAGTTACAATTCAAGGATACGGCTGCTAGGGCTTGTTACTTAGTTACTATAAGTTTTAGAGATCGTTAAATGATATTTGATAACTAGAGACCGTGAGAATAGGCCAACGAGTTTGTTATCAAACCTTGACTATAGTATCATTTTAATTGAAATCAACCTATCAGTTTAATAATTTTTGAATGTTATGATATAACATTAATCAGCTTAAATGACGACGTTTTTAAGTAGTTTTTCGTAAGAAAATGATCTAATTCACGGAGAAAACATGACGAGGAGAAGAATTTAGAATTGTAGCCAGTACGTGTCTTGAATAGTTGCCATGGCCAGACCAGTAATAATTGTTGCGATGATAACTTATAGTTGACAGATCCTAACTGTTAATATTATCAATACAATACTAAATATTTGACATAGCAGTAGGAGTCATACCCCATGTGAGATTAGGAATTAACGAATAAGTTAGTTTTTCTAAAGCGGCTGCCATTTAGCTGCATGCCCCAAAAACATAATAAAATGATGGACTTCAATGTAATAAGGTAACGCATAATATAGAGTAACTTAAAATATTCGACGAAAGATAAAATAATACTGTGATTCAATCTTTAGCGTAGCACGCATATCTCTACTGTATTTTAAAAATTAAGTATATGATTTGTAAGTAAATTGCCAGAATGAAGCATGTCTGGAGCACTGATTCTGGAGCACTGATTCTAGTATATAATTTAACGTTGTTCTTAACGGAATAACATTATACTTAACAGAATGACCTCAGACGTCATAGTTAACAGAATGACGTCATACTCAACAAAATGACGTCATATTCAATAAAATAACGTCATACCAACAAAATTGCGCAATAAAGTAACTTACAGGTGAGGCGGTGACATTAAGAAGTCTGATAGCGATGTCATTCTCCAGTTCTCTCCTAGCAGCATCAATAGCTTCAGTAGGGTGCTCGTAGTAAGCTGAAAGTAACACCTGGTTAACTTTACCTTAATGTTGCAGGTTTTATAGAAAACACAATGACAAAATGAGAAAAGCAGGAAAATACAGCGCAGTCAAAACTAAAAATGTCTTAAGTAACAGAGATAAACAGAAATGCCTACTTTTGATGTACGGCTTGTCGGCAAACGGCACGTGCCGTTTTTCTGTAGGTACCTGAATAAGGATAAGTAAATTAGTCGACCAACTTAGGTTACATTAATAATAAGGAACAGTGTTGACCACAGAATGGTGTAGACTGTCCTAAAATAAACCAGACTACAGAATAGTGTGGACTATACTAGAAAATTGTATAGACTAAACTGTATCACAAGAAATGCATCACAGGTCAGTAAACAAAGAACACTAGTGAGCTAGTGTACAGTGAGTTAGTTTGTATGGATTAAGGGGTAGGAAATCTTAAAATTTTGTACACAGGGCCACGAGATTCGAGAATGGAATCCAGATAATCTAGAACATCGCTGAAATTATTTATCGTGAAAAGAAACGTTCATGTTGAGCAGCAACGTACATACTTTTGTTAGATTCTTCAGTCTCCTTTTAGAGACACAGCATAAAAGCGGCATATTTCACGAGAAGGAACAACAACTGTAAGTATTCAAAGCATGTTGAAATTCCAAATACTTAGTTGGCACAATTTCAATTACAGCGGATAGCTGTAAATTAATGAGTCATTGAAGTGAGAAAATTCGACGACGCTTGTCATAAATTTGTCATAAATTCTTAAAATGTCACCGACTAATTCGATATCCAGAAGCGGAAACAAGCTGCTCACCAGAGGTTGAAAAACCATATGGTAGCCAAATTGTGGTTTTCTCCAAATACAGCCAATGTCGACCCGAATTTTGGAGCAGTTATTAGAGGCAATTAATTATGTGTGAAATTTCGCCGGTAATTAATAACAATAAATATGTTTCGGCTGAGCTCTAAGGGTGATTCTGTATGCCACTTTATTTCGTGCTCTATAATCTATTACTTACTGCTCTGGCTGGAGTCGACCTGAAATTATAGATCTTGTTATAAAGTCAGATGTAAATGTCATTAAACAAGCATAAACCGCTAACTGTGTTCTCTGACGTAGAAGCGAAAAGTCAGCTGTTAATGTACAGTACAGCAAAGAAGTAACGAGCAGTGACTTGGTTCAATCATCGATGGCGAAATCTAATCATGCTAATGGTTGGCAGCGTGCGCTCTGCGGGCATGCAACGCGCGCATAATACGCGCGCACACACTAAGTGGGAGTCATGAAAAAGTGAATACAGAAAATCAATTCGCGTATTCCACTCAGACGAATATTTGGCAGTTTGAACAATTTGAAATAGAACTCTGTCATCAGAACACAAGATGTTTCTAAAGAAGACAACAGTGTTGATAATAGAGAGAAAGGTTTATTTGGAAGGTGCCACAAATTTTGACCAATGAGGAGCTAGGAAAGAGAACTTTCTAGCTTGCTTAAAATTTGTAACCGCTCCCCAAAATACTTTCCTCTATTGATCTCCAAGATAAAAGAATACTCACGATTCCTGTAGCATGGTGACTGGCTGAGACGCCAACATTTTCTGAACAACTTCCACATTTGATCCGTTTTCAACTGACGGTAACAAACGATTACAACTTTACAATAGCAACATCTTTATTTATCGGTACGCCTGCGCTGTTGCCTATTGTGATGAGTGCTTATCATATCAAGGATAGGAATATCACGAGACTTGTTAAAAAGACTGGCGATAAGTTTCCAGAAATTTACATATGCCTATTCGTTGTTTCGCATTAACGTTATGATATCCGTGATAAGACAGCGAGAATAAACATCAGACACGATGCACGTAGATAACACTACATTTTTCCTCACATTCCAAACAAAATGTCGACAAACTCACCAGCTGTATTGTTGGTAAGTTGTGCAAGTGCTGCTGGTGAAAAGGTGGATCTGATATCGGGTTTCTGAAAAAAGTAGACAAGTTCTGTTAGAGTGAACCTTGATTCAAGAGCAGCCACACCAGTGCTGTGCAGTGCAGGAAACACAGATGTTTTTGGGATTGTGCCAGTCACTCTTCGGAGGAATTCTCGAGGAATGTTGACGAAAATTCCAACAATTTGCATTTTTTATGTCATTATCACGACTCACTATTCTGGTCACGTCGAATAATATCTTGAAAAAATTAGTAGCTATTTTACGGAGAGTCAAACATTGTAATACATACCTCTTTATTCATTTGTACGAGTTTGGCATTCTCGATTTCCATCCGATTTAGGATTTCCTGTAGTTTCTGTTCCGACATTGTCTTTCCCTCGAGCTAGGATGGAAGTTAGAGTGAGATATTTGGCGGGGAAATATGCAGCATCATTGGTAGACATGACATGCATAGTTTGAGAAATGCCATCGGTGGGAAAGAAAGTTCGTAGTTAGTCGAACGAACTAAATTAAGGGTTTTGTAACCAAAAATTGTTTCAATATTTGTTAGAATTTTACTTAAATCGACTGAATTGACTCAATTTTCATCATTGTGGTTTACATAAGATGAGCTGCTATTGTTTTCAAAATTTCGAAAATAAAGTTCTTAATTTTCTCTAAAAAGCAAATGTCCGAACCTGTTTGAGGAGCCTCTCCTCGCGCTGGCGCGCATCCTCTATCGCTTGACGATGTTCCTCCTCCGTGTTTCGGAGTTTACGGGCTTGTACCTCCACTTCCTGCTGCAGCTGCGATATCTGAGAAGTACGTGTGTTATAAAAATGTTAGCTTCTTTCTCCCCTCTCCGCTCTTTACAAGGGGACATAATGTGTTAAAATTTGTGTCACCCGAAGAGGGAAAGTGTTAAAATAACTTTTGGTACATGCGCATGTTAGAAACTGCATATAGGTACTCAGTGGTATGGGTGTATAGATAGTATGCGTGTTTGTAGAAGGAATTAGGGGTTGTGGATAAGAGGGTAAGAGCTGGAGAAGTTCCAGAAAGGTAGAAAGGAAGAACGGTAGAAAACTTTTTATATCTTTCTTTTGTATATAAGTATTAAAAGGTGGTTAAAGTGATTCCCAGTGCTCATCGACAAATATTCTTTGGTTGCAAATTATTGGAAGTAGTTCTATCAATACATTAGGATAATCTGTACGTATTAACAATGTTTATTGAGATCACTTTGATCTTTTGTTGTTTTGATTTACAAACAACGTGCCAAACAATTAGTTGTTTATGTTTAAAGTGTTAACAAAAACTCTCATTTAACCTATTCTAGCAGCTGATCTATGTCTGGAATTTTGGAGGCCATCCAACCGATACCGAAAAATCAACACCCAATTATGTTTAGAATTCTGAAACGAAAAACGGCGAATATTTTTTAAATTTACCGTAGAAAATACCCCTTTTTTCTATAACAATTGGATACTTGCTGCTGCAATGTTACTTACTAACTCCGTCAATATATTACAGCTATTTGACAAAATAAAACTCGAGGACACATACCACCTTAATTGCGCATGAACGGGTTTCATAAAACCGACATTTTTCTTCCTTAATTTCGTACTTGTAAGTACCCTGAACTCGGAGGCTAGCTAACTAAAATGTGACACGTTGTATACCGACTAGAAGGTATGTACCGAGGTATGTGGAGGTATGTACCAAACTATGTGACGGTATGTACCGAGATATGTGACATTTCAACAACTCCGCAGGTACTTTAAAGCAGGAGGATGCTGTTACAAGTCAAGTATCGAACTTGGGACATACTGGTCCTAACTGGCTTTGTGACTGGGGGTACTGGAGCTACTTTTGGAGGTGTTGCTGTGGGTGCTAGTGTAGGCGTTTTAAACTTAAGTAAGCATGGTATAACTTCGCTAGAATAATAATTATTTCAGGTGGTACTTGGTAGTTGCTTGGACGATTTGACTTTGTAAATTATATCGCTAAAAATTGAATATATATATATTTAGTTTATAGGTTAGCCGTTAACCTGCAGAATTCTGGGAATATTGAAAACTGTTGAATTTTAAGGAAAAACACCTCAGATCGTCAATGATTTTTATCCGTGGTGTTACAATCGTACCAGCTGTTGATAGTTAGCCGCTATACAGAAATAGAAGCCTTACTGCCTTACCTAAAAAGGATCACGATAAAAAAGATTCCCGAAAAGCGCGAAACGCTGCTTGTGTATCGCGTGTCCTACTGCCTTACCTATGAGATCCCAATAAAGACATTCCAGAAAAGCGCGAAATGCGGCCAGCATGTCACGATGCTACACGAGATGGAATATATATTACAACTTTATTGACAGAACATTATAGAACTGTTAGCCACCCTTGAAGTAGCACTAAAATAGACTAGATTCATGTAGTTAGCAAGTCTGTCTCCTGAGTCTTAAATCAGCAAGTTTTTTTTTCTAGGCTTCACGTCCTTTCACCACTGCGAGTCTAAAGTTTAGTATATGAGCAGAGTAATAAGCTATGTAGTATGATTTTATGTGCATATTTCATTGGTTTCACATCTACAAACTTTATCGCTATTATCGGAATTTTGGAAATCCTACTAATGAACTGCTTGGAAGTTTCTGACAAACCCTGTGAAAATGACCGAACTCTTAGATGGGCTGACATGCCTACAGAAAGAGCACTTGTAATCATGCTTGGTGAGACTTAGGGAGCATCACACGGTAAATAATCACAATTTAGTTGTGTTTAAACGTGATTCTAACGTAATTGAGTTAACATGTAAAATTAAAAGATAAGTGTGTACAACGATACAAACTGGATCAAAAGGAGAGGGGCGAGCACTAAAAGTTGAGAAGGAAAGGGATATGCACAATTTCAGCCATGTCATGAAATTATTTACTAGTAGTTTAATCAACAGAAAGAAAAACAGTCGGATAGGCAGACATACAGACCGACGGACAAACACACAAACCTTGGACTCGAACTGAGTTTCCAGTTCAGTGAGGTAGTTAGACATACAGACCTACAGACAAACACACAAACCTTGGACTCGAACTGAGTTTCCAGTTCAGTGAGATAGTTAGACATACAGACCTACAGACAAACACACAAACCTTGGACTCGAACTGAGTTTCCAGTTCAGTGAGATAGATAGACATACAGACCTACAGACAAACACA
>JH153885.1:319893-331883 GCA_000226015.1 Mnemiopsis leidyi | reverse complement strand
GTGTACGATAGTTAGACATACAGACCTACAGACAAACAACACAAACCTTGGACTCGAACTGAGTTTCCAGTTCACGTGACGATAGTTAGACATACAGACCTACAGACAAACACACAAACCTTGGACTCGAACTGAGTTTCCAGTTCAGTGAGGTAGTTAGACATACAGACCTACAGACAAACACACAAACCTTGGACTCGAACTGAGTTTCCAGTTCAGTGAGCTGCTCTTGTCGTAGATCATCGTGCTCGTGTTTCTCGTCTCTCAGGGCTCCCAGGTTGGACACTATACCTGAATGGAGATATTGTTATTCATCTTGTCACTATTCGGTAATTGTTACAATTTTAGTTATTTATGTGTATTGTACGAAGGAGTATAGTAAAGCTGCCAGTTTTTTAAAAGGATTTTGGTTTCAAAGTTACTAAGTACAGGTAGTGAAGAATTATGATTGGTATGATTGTTTCATGAGCTACATTTTTGATACATATTGTTTGGGTTTACTCCATCAAGCAGTAGTACTCCATAACCTTGCAAAATCATTAGCTGTTCAGAAGCAGCCAGATCACTTCGTTTTTTTACTAGTGTACACTTGACACGCCTTGTTTTTCCTGTGAACTCCAGTTGTCTGACTGTGTCTTGTGTGTGTCTCTACTTTACTCGTCATGTCTGTCGGTTTGTCTGTTTCTTTGTCTGTCGGTTTGTCTGAGTCTGCTTGGTCTGTGAGGAGCTCTGATATCCAGTCCATGGTAAGTTAAAGTTTGTTTTCGGCCTTTGTTTTTAGTCTGTTTAAGATTCAGGTTCCTTTATTCCCGCCCTTATCCTAATAACGATTAAATTCGAGTTAAAAAGCTTAAGCACGAGTAAACTTATTGGGTTAAAACAGAGGATTATATCAGTGTTTTTAGTGAAGGTCGGTATCACACTAAGGCGATTAACAGAAGAGAAACAGATATGAGGATGTTTGAGCTCATCTGCACTTATAGATCTACCTAAAGTGAAGCTGCTACACTCTGTGATACTCAAGTAAAAGTAGATCAACTAGCTACAATAGGCAGTTGTCCTGGTCATGAATACCCATACCGTACTCACATATAGACGGCAGTATACCCTTCCAACCTTCCTACCACACACGCACACTCACTAAATCGCAGAGGCTTGTCTACTGTAATGTGGAGTGTGGACATACCTTACAGTTACTCTGCTCAGAGATTGGAGCATGCCAGCTCTATTCTAATTAACTCAACCTGAGCAAGATACATAACAAAGTAGAAAGCATTACATTAACATTAAAGCATTTCTCTTATTTTCTGTCGCGGAAATACCACAGTTGTTCTTCACGTGCACGTTGTGTCTACACGTGCACGTAGTGTCTACACGTGCACATAGTGTCTACACGTGCACGTTGTGTCTACACGTGCACATAGTGTCTACACGTGCACGTAGTGTCTACACCTGCACGTAGTGCCTACACCTGCACGTAGTATCTACGTGTGCACGTAGTGTCTACACGTGCACGTTGTTTCTACATGTGCACGTAGTGCCTACACTTGCAAGTTAAGGTACTACTATAGGAAAAGAAAAGAAATAATATGAAGGTGATGTTTATTAATAAGTAGTACTTGTCCAAGAGAGAGAGGGAGAGAGGGGGTGGGGGACGGGGGTACAGCTAGAGAGTAGGAGAAAGAGTGGGGTGCAATTATACAAACTTTATGTAACCCGACTAATTTACTCAAATATACAGTGTACACACTACTGTTAAGCTGCTTACACAGAATATACAGCTGCATATAAATTTAGGGTCAATGTGAAGGTTTCGAGTATAGAACTTATCTTAGTGTGACCTTAAAGTTGATTGGACATTTAATTAAATTCGTTAAAATTCTAACAGAAGTATATTATACTTTGCCATTGGACTTATTAATTTAGGGACTGCAAGCGTACATAATTAACACGGGAAAATATTTTATTCACACAGCCATTGATAACAAAATAGAACTAAATTAGCCGTGTCGTATAGATTCAGCAGAGTAGCCCAGTATAATATACTAATTTATAGTGGTGATGAATTACAAGTTGGCTTGGCCTTGTAGGATAGGCCCACAAGTTTGCTGTAAATTAGTCCCGGAGCCAGATTATCTTAGTTATTTTTGTGCAAGCGTGTTTGAGAAAGTACACATTGAGTTTAAAATTATAAGTTTATTAAGTTAAGAACGGGTTATCCAAGAAATAATGAAGCTGAGTCAAAAAGGAATAAAAAATTCCAAATTTTTAGATGCAATTCTTATATTAGTTGGGGAGATCCCATAGCACTTGATCAGCTTTCTAATCCCTATTTCTTAAACACTGACAGATTGTATGTAGTATGTAGTACATACTATGTACGCTTGTAAAGAGAAGTAGACAACTAAAAATCTACAGTTCGTACCAGTACAAGCAAACTATTTCTTAAACACTGACAGATTGTATGTAGTATGTACGCCTGTAAAGACTAGAGAAGTAGACAACTATAAATCTACAGTTCGTACCAGTACAAGCAAACTATTTCTTAAACACAGACAGATTGTATGTAGTATGTACGCTTGTAAAGAGACGTAGACAACTATAAATCTACAGTTCGTACCAGTACAAGCAAACTCTCCGTCCTCCACAATAGTCGGATCTTCCGTCTCTGACACATCCGACAAGTCCAACTCTCCCTCAAAGGCGTATAACGTAGAGGAAAACTCGCTACACTCCTCCCCCACCTTCCCCCACTCCTCCCCCACCTTCCCAGTTCCGCTAGATAGTCCTGAATCTGTAGCTTCACGCTGCCTTCTATCTTTCCTGTCTAACGTCTTCAGTACCGTACAGATACACTTCTTGTTGTGACCTTCCGTCTCCAGAATCGATTCATCGCAAGTGCTACAGTTTTCAGACAGCACATCTCGATCAGTATCCACGTGGTCTGCCACGTGGTCTGTCACGTGACTATCGAATGTGGAGACGTATCTGACGATACCGTAAAGTATAGCAGAAGCACCAGAGAGAGCAACACCCCCAAGAAAGTAGTTGTCCATGACAACGGGGGAGATTATCCTGAATAGCCGTGTGTAGAGAACAGACACGCCGGGACGGAGAGTATCCAACTTGAAAGTGGGAAAATTATCAGAACTTAAGAAATTCATTTTCAAAAAATATCAAGTAAAAAACACAACACGTAAATAGCACTCTCAAATATCAACAGATCGATAAAGAAGCAACTAGATTTAGGGGAAGAGTAACACGTCAGAATTAACAACACATTTTCTCTCTCCCACGACAGAATCATTAAAATTCTTGTCAGGGTATAGCGCTAGTGTCATGTAATGGACTGGTGTCCAACCGGAAGGTAGCTAGTGCATTTGCTCGGTTCGTCAGCAAGAGTGAAAATAGCAAACACGAATCGAGCTAGCCGACGTTGGATCTTCGTCAGTTGAATATGCGTGTCGCACGTAAGTGTGCTTGTCTGTGTGTGTGTGTGCGTTTCTGTTGTAAAGGTTAATTAAAACGTGGTAATTGATGAAATTCCGGATATAAGCGTCCAGAAATTAACCTGGCGAGGACCGACACTTCAGCTGTGTGATGGTGAAGATACGTCAAGTAGATACAAAGTAGATACAAAGTAGATACAAAGTAGATACAAAGTAGATACAAAGTAGATACAAAGTAGATACAAAGTAGATACAAAGAAGATACAGATATCACGTGAGGTAGATCTACTACAGCTGCTGTAACTAATGACATTCCGTAACTTTTTCCAGAGACGCTGTTACTTGTTGTCTCTAAATTGGGTAGAACTTGGCAGAGAAGAAGAGTGTTGTGTCTAATCAGGTTGTTCTAAAGATAGACAAATATGTGGAGTTAACCGTGGGATATTTGTCAGGTGTTTGATTGTGGTTGGGAAGTGGAGGTGAAACTGTCACGTGACTTGAAACTTGTCACGTGACTTGAAACTGTCACGTGACTTGAAACTGTCACGTGACTTGTAACTTGTCACGTGGCTTGTAACTTGACATGTGTCCTGTAACTTGTCACGTGACTTGTAACTTGTCACGTGTCTTGTAACTTGTCACGTGTCTTGTAACTTGTCACGTGACAAACACGTAATCACAATCAAAGTATGGAGAGATAAGATTGGGCTTATTTTAGAGCAAAAACTTGTTTTTGGTTGCTCTGGTATTTTCATAAACATAATCTGTAGTTTTAGTCTTATACTTTTTTTCATTCCAAGGACTAAAAATAACATAGCTCTTACAAAAATAATCTAATCTTGAACCCAGCCCGATAAAAGTATTTAGTTCCTTACACCGGGATTCTTATAAATCACGTCTACCATGTCCCTCCAAAGTACAAAAAACACATACAATATGAATGAACACTGACAACCGTCTCTATTTACAGAAGTAATTCCCCCTGATCCAATCTCCTCATCAGTTCATTTGGGTAATCATATCACACACATGTACACGCAAGGCCTAGGAGAATGAATCTTGTTATGTTGGTTACAGTGTGTAGTCTGGAGTGTGCCCAATGGAGTTTTGTGTGGGCTGTCAGGTCTTGAGTCACATGATCTAGCAAAAACTACTAACTTAGTAGTACAATCACAGTAGTAGTACAACTATATAGTGGTAGTACAACTATAGTAGTAGTACAACTATATAGTAGTTCAACTATAGTAGTAGTACATCTATAGTACTCGACTTGTCAATACTTCTCATAGGCCGATGGTTATGAATTTTCCTATTAACAGCCAGTTTAAGTATTAAGAACCCGTAGTTAAAATTAGAGTAGATTAATTACAAAATTGATGCAGTGACTATCTACACAGTGGTTTAGTTTATGGATTGAAACAGGCTAAAACACTTTGCGTGATTAAGTCAGAGTAAGTAGACACTGTGGTCTAGTTTGCAATAAAAAGTTAATATTGAAATTTAAGATAAAGATTTAAGATGAAGACTAAATATTAACATCAAGATCAGAAGTGAGTTAGCATGTCGGAATCGGCTTGTCAAAGTATGCCACAGTGGTCAGGTGAATCATCACATGATGAGCTTTTTATTGTGTTGGGACTCAGATTTGTGGAATGTGTTAAACTATCAATCTACCAGCACTGAGCACAGCCATGAAACACTTCTGTCAGACAATGGCGGCTCTCCCTCTCTCCCCTTGAGAGATCATTATTGAGTCTCGTTTCAGTTTATCACATGATCATTGCGAGTCAATTAATATCTAAAATAAAATTGAGCAAAAATGTTTTTTTCTAAAAGATAGCCTTAAAAATGGAGTCTACATTTTCAGTCTGATTTTCAACGACTCCTCTATTATTCCCAGAGTAACCGATCAATAGTGGCCAGACTCACGCCAGCTGAACTCTAATTGATACAGTGATCTCTACCACTGCATGATACTACTCAAGTCATATATAAAAGAACTATTTTAGTTGCCAGGAAACTCCCATACAATACAAACATGTACCTGATTATTTATAGTGACATTCGGATCTTTGTAACCTTACAGGATCAAATATCGGAAGTATTTTAGGAACAATGCAAAGATGAGAGATAGAGATTTTTGTGTTCAAACCTCACAAATTTCCAAAATTACTAAGTTACAGCTACCTAAAAATAACAATAATGTAACCTGTATCCGAAATTATAGTAAAAATTTGAAATTCAGTCATTAAGGCCAGGAGAAAGCGCCCAACAGGCTCTCTCTCTATATATAACATTCTATATATAATTATTCTTCTAGTTACAATGCTCCACCACTACGCTGTCTAGTAAAATCGAAATACGACAGTTACCACGCAGCAAGTGCAGTATTTCTCTAAATTCATAGTCACACCGAAATGTGACCAGACAATACGCAGTATACAATATATAGCTGACCACTAGTTACTACTACTACACAAGGTAGGTGATTTTTATCTTTAACGTAACATTTACTGTTATTAGCAGGAGGTTTATTGTGACATGAAAATCACAAATGTAAGTTATCGATATTTTACTTTATCTAATTACCATCACAATCTAGATGAGAAAAGATCGATAAAGACATTAGACATCAGTGGAATATGCGAATATAGGGGCCGGATGAAAGTAAAGTTGAGCTTTACTTTTAAGTATCTTATACTCTATTTAAACTTTACTTGGTAAACTGTTAACAGTGAAGAGCTGAATTAAACTTGTTTGCAGTATCACGTGATATTTATTTCCGTAATTGAATGGTTGCCTAGTTGCACTTTGAAGCTCATCGAGCAACTTGCAAAATGTGTACAGTTGGGGCAACTAGCAGTTAGATCCGGGATGTTTTCTAGCGGTATCTCCTGACTTGAGCACTATGAAAAGTTTTGTAGCGAATTTTTTTTATTCTACAGTTAGCAGATACGAAAAAACGGCGACAAAACGCGGTGAAAGAAAACCATGAAAAGTAAGAGAAATTACTAGTAGTTGGCTTACTTAAAAGGAAATCAGTTAGTTGTTGATAAAACTCTCATGCAATAACAAATAAGGGTGATCTAACAAAATATTACCATTATATTGGCGACCAGTTAATTGCTAAAATATAGTTTTAGTGGTATGGACTTAATTAGTAGCAATAAACCGAGTTTTCATTTCCTTCTAAACTTGAGAGTTTACAAGAGAGAGTAGTCTGTAACAGTTCTACACTTTCAGTGTCCGTGTTTTCTCGTATTAAGATATCACTATCTTCATCTTCAATCGTCTTATGGAGAACTAACTCTTCTTATTTGTCTTCGATGTGACGAAGTTTTTTTGCAATTATCTAAGAAATGTGCACGTGACCGAAATTTAATCTTTTAAAATTCATTCGTTATCCAAAACCACACTATTGACAACCATGATCAGTAACTTTGTTCAGTAATCAAGACAGATACACTGTTAGACGATTGTAATCAATTCCATTTAAGTGGTACAGTCAACACTCAACAAGTCCATTGTTTGCACAGTAAACCCAGCACTGCTCTTACAATCTAACATTTTCAAGTCCAAACAATTCCAAATGATCACGTACCTTCATTCCACTATGGTGAAACTTTGCAGCATCAAGCTGGCGATAACGTTTTGTGTTTTGTTAATTTCGAATTTGTATGTTGTCACTTGTTTTATTAAGTCGTACAGTTATGGTCTAATCCTTTTACGAGTTAAGCTTAACCATCGCAAGTTTTGGTTTCTTCTTTCAGTTTTTTGTTTCTTTTTCGGTCGTTTTTAACAGATCATGATTCATTGAACGATCGCGTGATTAGGGATGACTTGGTTCGACAGAATGCATGGATAGCGGCCTTTAATATCATAATTATTGCTTTAATACATTGCCTTAAGAGCTTTTGGTTTTGTATCCCTGAATCTATTCTGGTCACAGTCACTACACCACATTTCTATACGCACCCGTTTTATTTAGTTAATATTTATCTGTGCACCTAGATACATAATTGTTAGCCACACATGCAATAAGTTGAAACATCCCGTCTCGGAACACTTGGTTGTACCTTTCAGTTCAATTGTTGTTCTAACTCCTAGTTTCATTTATTCCTAGTTTCATTTATTCGATAGCGCACCTAGCTGAGGTGTACTATGCCCATACTACTATGGTTCTACTACTATAGTTCGACTACTAAATTCTAGTAACTAGTTTCATTGACTCGATAGCACATCTAGCCCACTTCAGACTTATTCAAACACCAAGCAACAAGCAGCTGATCAATGTACATTGTAGGACACAACTTTTGTCGTATTTAACGTTGTTTTGACGTGCAGTTTACGTCCAAGTAGAACTAGTGATAACCAGATTCTGGAGTAGTAAAATACCACACTGACCGAGCTTGATTGGGCTATTATTATATATGCGATTGTTCTAGAACATCAAAGCTTCTGAGTTTGAGTAGAAGTTTTGAAGTTACATGCGGCCTTCAGTTTTTAGCTTGTATATTTGTTAAGTAGAACACGTGACAAATAGTTGTTTTCACAAAGATCTTTCTTTAAGAGCACTGTCCTATTTTTATCTTTTAAGGGAGGATTTAAAAGTTTACACAGCATCTAGCTTGTATTCAATTAGAGATCCCTCTAACAGTGCAGCAGGTGGATAAGTTGCCAGACCAACTCAAAACACTTAACTTCAGTCATTACTTCTACATCTACTCTCAATACATTCTTCTTTACTCGTTTTACTTGTCACTATACAACAACTTGTCACTATACAATATTGTGTACAGATAAAGATTTGGAAGGGATGACTCTTTTGGACGCAATGCAAAAAGAGGTCAGTTAGTTAAAGTTACCATCTTTGAAATAAACTTACGATTTTGTAAGACTGAAATTAAAATTTGGTCGCTTTGGCTGACAAAAGTAATAGCTCTTAGATCATTCCGGTATTTAATGTAACTCCTGTGGATGAGATTTGAGACAATCATTGTTAAGCCTCAATAGGAACTTTACTTTCTAAGATAGCTGTTCACTGTTCATGAACTGTGCATTACTATTGTATTAGCGTACTGATAAGTAGGTCACACATTAGTACTTCTATAGTTTTATAGCTTTATGGTAAGTAAGTGAAGTATACTGATACGTTGGTTACACATAGCATTTATGCTTATAGCTTTATATTAAATCAGCGAAGCGAGCGTCGTAATGTATTGAACTCTGAATAGCACGGTTTATTGACTGGAGCAACAATGTTTTTGTTGTGTATAGATCCTATATAGTATATGGAGTACAAAATAGTACGGTAAAGTATTTTACGAGCGCTGCTTTACAGAGTCAGGGTAAACAGAAATTGCAAGGTCGACAAAGACTTGGAGGTCATTGTCATGTAGAGTGATCATGGAGGGTGTTTCATTGTTAAATTTTTTGAATTTATATCTTTTTGTGTACCGTTGATAAACTGAAGTGTTTTTATCAACTTCTGTCATAACAACCAATATATGTCATGCTCTCAGTGTCTAACTCAAACTAATGAACGAGTGACGGCCAATTTCACATTAGTGAGAAAGGCTGCTAAAGTGACAGTGTACTTTAGCCGCCATTCTCACTTTAGTCCACAGCTCTCAACTTTGAGCTCGAAATCGGACTTGACACCAAAATAATGTGACGTATTTTTGAGAGGGCGTGTTTGTGTCAAAGTCATTGACCTGTTCAATTTTTGAGACTACACTACCATATATGGTCAATGCGCATTCTTTCATATCACATTTCGGTTATAATCTTATATTCTGCAACCCACAAAATTATCAAATTCTTGTGAAAGTTCAAAACCCGTGGAATAGAGTAGTAAAGAATAAACATGCTGCTGATAATAATGTACTTGAATAGAAAGACGATAATATCTTAAAGTTTATTATTCCCACCCTCACGAAATTTTATCAGTTCATGGGACGTTTAACAATTACGGTTTACAGTACATTTCATACTGCATCGTGACACACCCATATACAGTCCACCAAACCATACAGTCCACCAAAGTGTAATGCTGCAGTACTGACTAGCAATCAATTTCACCGGATTTACAAATCTATCCAATCAGCCAAGCAGGTATTCCAACATAACGCCTAAATCCAGGAGCCAATACTAATTGTAGCCATTATTGCGTACTTTTTAGAACTTCCTGCTCTACAAAGCAGTTTATTCAGGTCTGAGCTTGTGCTGCTCTAAAAGCAGCTCAATTTTCTAACACATAGAACAATCAAACTTTCCGTTAAGCCGTGGAGGTAATTACCAAGTAATCATGTAATTATATGCAGTTTTCCCACCATCACATGACGTCATAATCACTTAAATCGGTCAGTAACGACCGTGAATAAAGCGTGAAATCACACCGCTTGTAAGCCCACTACACAACCACAACACGTTAAAACTCTTTATATCTCTAATCAATCTATTTTAGACTCTCTAATCTTGCTCTGCATCCGACTTAGTTTGTACAGACGATATATTAACGTGGCACGTAATTTCGGCTGCGGTAGCGAGCTCTATTTTCGTTGATTGACCTGTTACATCGTAATTAATCGTGAAAGTTTTTTGTCTGGGTAAGCAGATATTTTAGACTTTTTGATGACATTGAGTAAGCTCGATGAGGAGTCAGTTCGTCAACTGAAGGCAAGAAAGTTGATTATTTTCGTACAGAATCTAGATTTACTGAGGCTATTTACTGGGGCTAGTATTCAGTGAGGCTATCAAGTAAAATTTGCAAGGACGTATTGCTGTAATAAGTTGTGTGGGGCTCACCGCCAACACGATAATTTGAATACAGCCATGATTAGGGTAAACAGTTTAACAATGATTAGTGACGAGAGAATTGTGTTATATGATATGGGGATGGAAATATTCCAGATATCGAACATAAAAACCATGCCAGCCAAATGGGACCCCACGCCTTGGTCTATATTTAGGATATGGTTTCGAAAAATGCGACCATTAGGGCTTCTCACTTCTCTTCTGAATATTTAGCGTGGTTTTAACATCATCGAACACAAATATTTACGATAAAGAAGTCAGTTAAAACCCATTTGAATGTCATTGCCCAATTAATTTTTAAGGATTCTAGGTAATAACTAAGTTGAAAATACCGTTATCATGAAAATACGTAGCGGCTGCAGCCTACTGGGTAAAACTAATCATAGCACGTTTTCTAACCCAGCACTTTTCTCCTCAGAATATCGGACAAGAACACCCAGTAGAGGAGAATGTACAGAGTTTTCTACGTAGATTTTCAGCAGCTGAGAATCTTGGTAATCTAGACGATGTTGACGGTAAGTCGGGTAGGTAGTTTATAGTTAGCTTCTAGTTAGTTTATAGTTAGTTTACAGTTAGTTTATAGTTAGTTTCTAGTTAGTTTCTAGTTTGATTCTAATTAGTTTCTAGTTAGCTTATAGTTAGATTCTAATTAGTTCACAGTTAGTTTTAAGTGAGGTATAATTTTACACGTTAGGTAAAAGTACATTTTACCTGTCTGAATGTTAATTGATAGAACAATTATCGCGACCCCGTCTCAAATAAATAGTTTACAAACTAAGCTGCGTTCAGTTAGAGATCGATTATCGCCTTTATCAGCGGACAGCGGTAATTCAATCTCTGAACGCTAAATTTCCAAGTCATGTCAACTTTCCAGTCAATGTCTAACTATTTGACAAATCAGCGATCTGTAGTTAGGACGTATCGCTATGTGTGTAAAAGCAGGATCTTGACATCGTCAATACGTTCATTAGAAATAGACATAGTCTACAACACGTTTATTCGATTCAACATAATTTAATGTGGATAGAGAACCTGTAGTTATTAGTCTGATTCAGAGAAAAACAAGCATCATGTGATATAGACAGTTTCTTGGAGTTGAGAACATTGCCATCCAGGGAGTTAGAACTTAGGAGTAAAAACAATGTACACTGGTTGTATAAAATGGTTGTATACACTTTGTATACACTGGTTGTATACACTGGTTGTATACACTGGTTGTATACACTGGTTGTATACACTGGTTGTGTACACTGGTTGTGTACACTGGTTGTGTACACTGGTTGTGTACACTGATTGTTTAAATCTGGCAGTTCACAATGGCTGATGCGTATCACATAATGTCAACAAGAATAAATTTGGAGCTGTATAATGTTTGTTGTTGTTGTTGGCGATATGTAAACAACAACACGTTTATGTTGACAGAGGAACAATGTCATTATTAGTCAGGTCTCTGTTTAGTAACTGAGTGTTTTAGCGTGAAGGCAGGGACCGACGACCGTTTGAACTTCAATACTTAAGATGCAGCGTTTTAGCAAGCAAACTGACGTGTTATATTTATACATAATATACGCGCCACAATAAGGCAGGAGTGGCAAATAGTACATTTCACACGTTGTGTGTGTGTGTGTGTGTGTGTGTGTGTGTGTGTGTGTGTGTGTGTGTGTGTGTGTGTGTGTGTGTGTGTGTGTGTGTGTGTGTGTGTGTGTGTGTGTGTGTGTGTGTGTG
>JH153885.1:285049-314668 GCA_000226015.1 Mnemiopsis leidyi | reverse complement strand
GTAGTAAGTAGTAAGTGGTAACTGGTAAGTGGTAACTGGTAAGCGGTAAACAGTAAGCGGTAAGTAGTAAGTAGTAAGGAGTAAGTAGTAAGTAGTTAAGTAGTTAGTAGTAAGTAGTAAGTAGTTAGTAGTAAGTAGTAAGTAGTAAGTAGTAAGTGGTAACTGGTAAGTGGTAACTGGTAAGCGGTAAACAGTAAGTAGTAAGTAGTAAGTAGTAAGTAGTAAGTAACTTAAGTAGTAAGTAGTAAGAATGTAGGTTAGGAACACAGTACATGTGATGGAGTTTATTGTCTCACATGTGAAGATGTAGCATGTAGATGATTATAATTACTATGTGTTTCAATCAGATTAACTGAAACTTAATTTCAAGCAGTGCAGAGAAGCAGTTTTTATAAGCTCTGATAACAGCCAGATCAAGTTTTAAACAGCAAAAGTCACAAAGCTTCTGTTCATCTTGAATACATGACATCATTTTTGCACTTCATACATTTGTTTCATACCACACTTAAGCAGCAAGACTGGCCGTGTAGATCTTTATTCCTTAGCTATACAGCAGGCTGGCTAGCACTCTATCACGAGATTTAGCTCATTAGCCTGATTCCCACACTTATAGACATTCTATAGATGTGCACTGCAAGTGTCTCCAGCCCACATATTATTTACAGGCTGCACTGTTCTGATTTAACAAAACATGCGCTAGTGAGAACGTCCGTAATAACCTGTCCGCAGCTAGCTGGCGCGGACACTTTGAACGTTTTACAACAACTTTAAGTTTCAAACTTTAAGGGGGTGTAAGGCAGTTTCTGTTGAGGATAAGGGGTGAAGAAAATTCTCCGCCTTTGTCTTGGTGAGATAATATATGTAACTTCTAACAAAATAAATAACGTAATCTACTGGCTGTCTGGCTACAGTTGTTAGTAAATTATGAAGTTTCGCATATTTCTGGCGTGAGCTTTAAAAACTTTAACAAAATATTGGGAAGGTAAATATATGAGAAGAATTTACATAACTCAGACCCAGGGACGAGCAGGCCATACATACGGACATGAAAATGAGAACAAGGAAAAATATTAACTGAGTTTCAATTTCACACATGATGGTGTTATCAAAAAATGGAGCTGAAAGAATAACGTTCAACTAGGGAAACATACATGAGCACGTTCCACAAGGGAAACATACCTGAACACGTGCAACTCGAGAAACATACCTGAGCACGTGCAACTAGGGAAACATACCTGAACACGTGAAACTAGAGTAACATACCTGAACACGTGAAACTCGGGAAACATACCTGAACACGTGCAATAAGGGAAACATACCTGAGCACGTGTTACAAGGAAAACATACCTAAGTACGTTCAACTCATGAAACATACCTGAACACGTGCAACTTGGGAAACATACCTGAACACGTGCTGTTAAGGAAACATACCTGAGCTCCTTTCAGTTGTTCTTCAATCTCCCTGAACTTGTCTTTCAGAGTTTGAAGTTCTTTCTCTAGCTCCTCGTTGGCAATACGCAGCTTATCCCTGAAGAGATATCAACAATTCAACATGGGAATTTTAACATCGCTTTACATTTTAACATCGCTTTACATTTGTCTTTAAAGTTTCAGATTATAGTAGCCGGATTTTGTCCTGAGCTTAACGTAGTCGGCTCTAGAAAAGAAAAAGTTGTGATCTTCAACAACATCAACAGCGAGCCCCGGCCTTGCACTTGTACGTGTTGCTAAAAATAGAAACAAAAACAGTCCTTTCCTCTCAGAAACTCCCGCAACAAGACAATCTGTCCATTTTCTCCCCATGGTCACGTGACTTCTACTCCGTCAACGAGACTAAACACAACACGAAATATGTGACAATATTTCCGGGTAGGCAATACACGAACTAGAGAATTTGGACGTCAGATGGAGCGAAACGGCATCACGGTAACAACGCAATATTAGGATGGAAAATGGACCACACTGCACTAATGTCCAGGATTTAGATCCCCCTGGAACGTACAGCACATACTTAAAAACGACGAAAATATGATGCGCATATATTATCATATGACACATCATGCAACATAACATTGCGACTATATAATAGTTTGATGATAATGAGATATCGGGTGTTTTTTCTTAAACCGCTAGTGTTGGAAAAGGATAGGGGGAAAGGTTCCGGAACGCCCTTTAAGCAGACACGTTGGGATAGAGAAGTGAGATATGGGGTGGTTGTGGATTGATTAATTTATCTAATGAGAAGTTGTAATTTGATTTTAATAAGGGTGAAGTGAGTACTGTGTTGTAGTTTAGATGATGAGTTGGACATGTCACATTGTCACTGGAATAGTGTGCATTGTAGTATCTAGATTAAATGAGTTTAGAGTTCAAACTGTGACAAAGTTACTTTTTTTGATTATTTAAAATGCTTTCTGACGATAATCTTTGGAATCAAAGATAAAAAACATGAAAAATTGTCGATCAAATTGATTGATTAAATGTTTAATTATAATAGAACGAAGATTTGAATTTTAACGTTAATATAAAAAACATACTCAGTATTTTGAACTGGAGGCGGCACAATTCCATGTCTCCTCTCCAGATGAGAGGCCAGGAAGGGAGCGGAGACAAAAGCTTTAGCACAATGGGAACATTTGTGAAAACCGTTAACTCCACTTGTGTTTAACATGCTCTGAAATAAAATTGTGTTAAACACGAAGAGCTTAGAATTATAGAATATCACCAAAACCATTTTAATTCTGCCTTAATAACTTGATATCTCACAGTGAAATGGTGTTGCCGCAACCAAATTGCGGCAAAACCATTTTCATTCTGCCGAAATTACTTGACATCTCACAATAAAAAGTTTTGCATCTCACAACTTCTTACATCAGGACTTTCACATAGCGTTTTCTGTACCGATATTTTGAAACTATCCATGACGTGTAAATAAGGAACATTAGCAGAGAAAGAGAGACGTTACTGTGAGCTGTCATATTATACAAAAATGTTTGTACCGATGTTACGGTATCAGTTCTAATTACAACTTTGTGTTTATCCAATTTGTTTCAGAAGCGTGACTACCCCCAGGCAGGATTCCAGACAGGGTATTTCAGAAAATCAGGCACGACCGGTATACGTTAGTTGAATGTGATACATTCAGACAGTCTACAATTAGCACAGGAACACTTAATCACGTACTTGATATACAGCTATCATCTTCTTTCTCTTTCTGCTCTCCTTCTTACAATCCGTCAACTCTTTCTGTTTACCTTCCAGCTTCTCTTTTACTTCGTTACGAAACTAGACATAACATAAGTGTTATCAAGCTGGTTCTAACAAGGACAAGTTACATACTTTAAAGTTCAGCAATTTAAAATATCTGACATTGTAAGAAAGGCAAAGTCTATTATGTCTAGGCAAAGTCTATAAGTCTATTAGAGGTTTTTCAAAAAGTAACGCGGTCAAAGAAAACAAAACATAGTTCAACTGAGGTTATTAAAACTTTCAAACATTCCATATTAAGTAAACAAGAAACAGTGAGACAATTTAACAAAACTGACCCTGATAGCCTCCCTGAGTTTGGTCTCCAGTTCGACAGTACCGTGAGACAGGTACTCCTGACAGTGAAGTAGGTACTCTATCGTGTACTGTCCCAGTCGGTACAGCTTTATAAAGTCCTCGTCTACCTCCAGGAAATCCTGTTTTGTGAAAGTGAATTTAGATTAGGTACTAACAACTATTTCACTATTGATAAAGTATTGACAGTAAGAAAAAAATAAAAGAATACGAAAAAGGGATAAGAAAAAAGTGAAAAAACAGTCAGAAAAATTTAATTATAATGTGCTTTCATCATGCCATTTCGTATGTAAATGTTGCTGATCACCTTAGAATTTAAATAGTTTATTACACTATTTATACCTGACTCTTGGTATCACAGAAAGCCACGTTCATGATGTTCGCTTGAAGGGCTCTGTAGTCAAGATCTCTGGTGATCTTCTCGATGTCGACATTGGCTAACAACTTCCAGTCGACTTTTCTGTACCTCTTTCTAAACTGGAACTGTACTCCTGAGATAGGGAATTGTTAGAGTCTAAAGAGTTAACGATATAAGATAACTTTAAGATAGTGCTAACATTTTTGTGGTAGGAGAAATTTGAACTTGGAACTTTAGGTCTGAAAATGTTTTCAGCACGGCCGAATATAAACCAGAAATCTACAAGAATTACCGAGAGGCTGTTTTACTAAATATTGCAGGACTATATACTGACTGCAGCTCCATTACTACTAAGTAGTTTAGGACTATATAACAGTATTTAATAGCAATTCATCTATATATTTCTGTGTAACAACACCGTTATCAGGACATAACACTCAAATTATCTAATTAGTAGTAGTTGTTGAAAGTATTAAAACTATATAACGGTTTTAATACTTTCAACAACTACTACTTATTCAATAATTTCAAGAAGTCAAGAAGAGAATAACAAAAACCAAGTTAAACTCAGTTTTTTATGAGACTCATAAACAATTATCCGATCATTCAGTTAAGATATATATGACAGTGACTGAAGCTCCATTCCTAGTACAGGACACCACGTGCTGACTTAACAACAGTTTGGCAGTAGGGCTGGAGGCCTCGCACGTGTCACCAGACCAGACAAATATCTTAATTTTTGTGTGCACACTTCACAAATACTTCCTGCATTCATCTAGCTCACATCGCGCATACTTCCTGCATATTTTCTACATATATTCATCTTAACTACATATCACTACTCGACAAACTGTCAGTAACACTCTGTCAAATATAGGAGCTGCTATGTTGCATTGTTGAGTACCTTGTCAGTAATCATTAGAAAATTACATATTACGTTGAACAAGGCCAGCAACAAATTGTAGCTGTCAAAAGGGCGCTATACCTAGGCTTTTCATGTTCATGCTGTTGGTATTCAATTTACTTTCGCAAATATGCAAGACACCATGTTTGCAAATAATTACAAATATTACAATTACATAGATAATCGAAGTGAGAATAGTTGTAAGACTACCCACAAAAAACGTTCAGAATTTCACACTATCTATATAACATCAAAATTCAGATAGAGTCTGTTTGTCGTCTGTATATCCAGTCTGTTTGTCGTCTGTATATCGAGTGAGGTGCGTGACAACGCAGTCTTGTCATGTCTAATTACAGTTAATTTACTTAGTTTCGGAACTTACATTTACAGCATGCAGTTTTATAGTGTCATGACGAGTGTTATTTCTAGCATAACGTAATGTGCTAGTCGAACAGTTTTATTAACTTCGGTTAAGCATAGTTTCGGACGCTGATCAAGCTTAAAACATGCTTAAACAAAACCGTCAAACTTCCATATTTTCCCGTTTGTGTGACGGAAATAATACCAGCATTATCATATTTACCCCACCAAATTAGACGTTGACTCGCCAACTTAGATACGCCATTACGATGATGTGTTAGAAAAACATGACAGAAAACAGAAGTGAAGTTATCATCAGCGCATTAGCCAGATGAAATCACGATTAGTCATTAGTGCTATCTCTACTTTGCTACACTCTACTCACAAATTTCATATTTTCAAACTGACGACCTGCTTAAATGAGCTGAGGTAGCAGTAGTTTGAGATGTCGGGGAATTGTTTACTCTTCTCTTACTACCTCACTACTCTACTGCAAGATAAAACAATTGTCTGTGCGACTAAATACCTCGTTAATCTGTTGCGACTTAAGACATTGGAATTTGGAAAGAATTATATCTAAATCCTGGAAAATAAGATACAGTAGCTATGTAAAATGTGGCTTTGACTTATTTTAGACCTGCGTAACATACACATTTGTTATTTGTCATTTGTAACACACACACATTTGCCATTTGAAACATACAAATTTGTCATCAATGTAACATACACATTTGTCAATATCTCGAGGTTACACAACTCACACAAGCCCCCATATTCCACACGAAAGTACCCAGGTATGTACCCAGAAGAACACACTAACACACCGACAAAATATACACCCACTATACAGACAGAGCTAGCAGACAGGTGTCATTATACAAACATGTTTAACTTTGACTCAGTTTATACTACTCACTAACACTATAGAGTTAGTAGGGGTTTAGAGGGGTTATTTCAGGACAATTTACAGAAACATCCTCTACCGGCATCTCGTCAGTCGTCACAGGTGCACGGTATGGAACGTGTGGGACAAGTGTGGAATGTGAGATGTCATGTGATTTTATCAACTTCATAGTTTCTTTTCAGAGCTGTTCAGCTCAGTTTTTATTTCTGATAATATCATTCCCTGGTTATTTGCTCGTACATTTGTCCCCCTGTACCACTCAAATTGCTTGAAAATGTTGATAGTACTAAGTTTACGTCTGTATAAGTACTAAGAGTACGTGTGTATAGGTGACACTTAGATCAACAGATAGGTGCTGCACTCAAAAGTAGGACATGTTTACTTACATCGCGTACTTTGTGTGACGATAGAAAGTGTGATCATCCATCATAATACCGCTGTTAAAAACACTTTAACAGCTGCCAAGCTGATGGAATGATAAGCATGTGCTACAAGACTACTTGTTTGTTATGTTGGGACATAATGATGTGTGTAGGTACCGACAGTTGGCGTATATGATTTGCATTGATCTAAAAAGTAAAGTTCACTATCAAAGTTACACCAGCAGAACCTGAACTCTGAATTCCAAGGATAATTGCGAATTATTTGCGATATGCGCTAGCCAGTATCACACAGGGGCATGGAAAGATTAATTAGAAATGGCCCCACATGTATTATCTAAAAAAGTTTTTGTCCCAAAATACGGGGTCCACAAAACCTGAACTCTATTTCCTAAACCAGGTCCAGTGCTGCAACAACGTGTTTAACTTTTCAATAAGACACATACAACTAATCTTGCAACATTTGCAGTAGACCGAGAAAACTACTTCTTTCTTTGATGACAGTTTTGTCTAAAAGTGAATTGGGACTTTCTCGGTAAATTTGAAGAAGTTTTAGAAAAGGAAAAGTTGCACTTCAGATTTCAGACCGAGGTTAACAGATATAGGCGCAAATTGGAAATGTCTTTTTTAAGTGGTCTTAACTTTCCCAAAGCTTATCAGACAATCATGGCAAATAATGGACATAGCAAAAGACCCGAAAAATATGACTAGACCTAATAAACATGTACCATCCTTGCTTGTACAATGTAAAGCTATAAATAATTTTCTTATTCTCTGTTTCTAATACTTACCCTCACAAATTGGAGTGTTGGGTGGTAACGGAAGTTCATTCTCATTCTGGAACATTCCACCACGATCATCAAGGTTTCATCACACTCCACTTTATAGGGGATATTTTTAGAACAGTCAAAACTAACGACTGAACATAAACAACTGCACGAACAACGAAGCTTGCTACGCAAATACAAAACTGCAATCCTGTATGTATGGTGGTGGTGGTCGGTGCAGAACACAGCAGTACAAATACTGGACCAATTAGAATGTACATTTAAACCTAGTTTTGATACATCATGTAATGTAGTACGTTCCAGCGGGTATAATGTAAGACGTCGTCAATCATGCAGTATGAGTATACAATGAAATTAGACATGGTCAATTAGTCTGGGAAACGTAACAGCAAACATGAACAGTTTGTAAAGTTTATTACTTTTCCACCAAGGCGACTGTGTAAGTATTTGATCAAGTGTAAATATCGATACGAACTTTAGATCTTGCAGCTCACAGACACAACACATACCTAATAACGAACGTATTCGATATACAAACAACTAATTCTTATTTCTTATATCATGTAGGGTACAATATACAGTGAACATTCTCAGAGAATGTACTAAAACAATGTACTTAAACAATATAAATGTACTAAACAATCAACTAAAATATACAAAAACACACACGCAAACGGAAGGACACTTACACAGACAATGAACACGCTGCTATTCACAGCACACAGCTTGAAATGGACAGCGAGATTCCTCCAATTTACACCCAATTACTGAACTATATATTGCGTGTACTTTTTTAAGACCAAGTAGCTACACCTGATGTGAAGGTGCATTAGATCAGACGTCCCTTCTCTAGGAGAAGAAAATACAGGAGAATTCTTCAACGCGGTTTATTTTTACAACTCAGTGGTTTATTTTTACAATTTTCTTTAACGACGTAAACGTATATTAAATGGACTAAACTTCATGAATTTTCTATCAAAATGGGAAAATCTAAGTATTTGCGGTTTTAGTTGAATAAATTGTCAGTGTCACAGACTAAATATTAAATATTAACTAACAAGTTCTAGTCACTACTAACTACCTGTACTAGTCACCTCATAAACCGACATAACACAACATACAACATAATCGACATAACACAACATACAACATAACCGACATAACACAACATAGAACATAGTTTAAAAGTGTTATCTTTTACTCAGTCATCACTACGTCAACACTGTTTTTACTGTGGAAGTGTGACTAAAGTTTTAAGTACATATACAATGTGACGAGTAATGAGTTGTCCAGCTAGGAACAAACAAATATTAGGTCTTTCATTCTTTAGCTGAGTGGTGAAACTCGAATGTTGAATTTATCTTGATCTGAATATTCACATGCAATGTTTAAATAAGATATCCGTGGGAACTAAAGGCGAGTACTGTATGTAGGGTTGATCGGCTAGGGTATGTAAAGTCTGTACAAGTTTGAGATATTGCTTGCAGAAACTGCGGGCTGCACGAATAATCAAAAACAGCAAAATTCAAACTACGGAACTTTACGAGCACAATATTTGACTATGTAAGCATAAAACTGACATGTCAAAGGATAAACTGATAAAGGAACAGTTTATAATGGTAGTTGTGTTTTTAGAATATTGTCTGAGAAATAGCGCGGGCTAAAACGTGACTCGTAACAGAAATTATTGAGTGCAATTCAGATTCGAGATAGGTTTCCCGGGGGGAAAATTACTCCATTTCCTAAAACGTGAGTTCAGCTACAGTTCAAAGTCAAACTGATTTGTACTGCTGTAGTATCAGACACAAAGGAAATACAAAATGGCTGCCCTTTAATGCTAGATATTATCGTGAGTCTCTACATTTACTTAGTCATAAGGCGGCTCACAGATAAACTTAAGTATAATTTTAGAAAAACAACTCGACTTGAATTGTTGTTTAAATCTGGACAGTGGACAATTTTTTCGGGGTCTAAAAATAAAACACGACGCACGTAAACTTAGGTGAAGACAAATAAAGCAGTCAAAGCAGAAAGAGATAACTATAGGCCCGGCCTAAATGGCAGAAGAAAGCCTAATTTTGAAAAAGCATGATACAGAGTGGCATCCAAACAGCTAAACTCGTCTGCGATGCGAATACCTTAGCACTGAACTTTCAACAAATTAGGGTAAAAAAGGCTGGCCACGAACGTTGCGTACAGTTAAAGTTGAAAAGAAAATATCGGCTGCCGGCTATCTATCTAGCTAGCTGCTATCAGTTCTCGATATTTACAATCAAGTCAGGGAGTATCTGACTGACGAGTGTCGGTAAAGACAAGCTGTAAACCCCGCAATTTGTAAATTTGTCTCACGTTTTTTGTGCAACTCTGTTGCCGTGAATCTAATTTTCAGACGTATGCCCCCACAGGGGAGGTCCGGCTGAAGTGACTAAGCCAAGCAAAGACTTACAAAACACTTAACGCAGTTATAGATTTCAGACCGGACTGTACCCCGTGCAAAGCTACAGTTAGGGTGTCGTGAGGTTATTAACACCTAATCTTGCATCTACTGACAGGAATGAGGAATTTGTCCTACCTTTCTGCTGGTTTTCCTTGTCCGTCATCTTCATAGACGTTCCTGTTGTAGGGTTTCACATCTGAGAACCTAATGGGTTATGCTTTTTAATTGGCAGTTCACGATAGAGAATTGGGAACTGGGACGTAGTTGAGCATAAACACATGATGTCCAAACTCTGTAGCTTATAGATGGGAATTGGGATAAGTTTTAAGACACATTTCTTTATAACTTGATAACTAACAATTAAATTTATTCATTTGTTTGTGGTACCAGGGATCTAAATCTGAATTATAAAACATTCAAACTGAATCAAGTAACAGAACATTTACGCTGTCCAGTACATCAAATGAAACTCAGCATTTGAAAAATTTGCTTCAGACAAAATATGTGTATATTTATATTACTTATTGGTAATTTGTATTCGTAGCCTGTACATTGTGATAAGACTACAAATGGTTAAAGTAAAAAATATGACACAAACTGATCAAAGAAATTAGTGAAATTATATTAGTCAATATTCATCCCATCAAATAGGTAGAAAATTCAAACTTGAAATATCAATAGTTCAACAACAAAACACGGTTGAATAAAAAAGATTCACAAAACTTAAACTCCTTACATACTATAGAAAACAGGATTTGTGTGAATGATGTGTCGCAAATTCACAAGTAACAAGATGTGCTTATCCATGCTTGCAGCTCTATTTCTTATTACACTTTCGCAAACTTGTATCCACATTGAGAGTGTTTGATTGATCATACCTGGCTCCACATTATTTATAGTCAATTACCGACACATGTTAATTGTTAAAGCAAGTTTAGGACAAGTTTCCAATGAATACTGTTCTTTAAACATTCTCCAATACCTACTTTATTGACTATCAGACTTTGTGTGTATCAATATAAAAGTGATTGTAAAAAGTGTGTAACAACGGGAAACTTATGCAAAAACAAGACTGAAATATTAAACTAAAAATAAAAGATTTTAACGGAAAGTATACAGTAAAATTACCCCCTATAGTGTCAACAAAGAAACTTGAAAGGCACATTACGAAAACTATTGCTGACAAAGCAGTTGTCATGTTAGCAAACTTCATATTTAAATTAGAGGTTTTTCCAACCAGCAAAAGTTTAGCTGCAACAACAGCAGGGATGACAAATAGAAATACCATTGTTATTCCCAATTCAACAAAACTCTGCTCATCTTGAATTATCTTGAGATCACCATACAGTTCGGGGCCTGTACCAACACCCCCATACAGAAATCTATAGGCTACTTCACATGATGTGTACGCAGCAGCAATAAGTAACCATCCTGAACTTGAGATGTTGCAAAATGTTGATATAACTAGTGACAGCAGTGGTGCATTACTTCTGTAACCATAACTGGCAGAAGTCTTTGCTTGCTCAACTGTACACAATAAAAATGTTTTTAGACTCAGCAGGTGAAACAGAAAGGAAGTAAGTGTACACAGAGACATGTTATCCCAGTTATATGTCAGTCCAAAACCATCCTTAAATGGAGGGCCGCTTGTGTAATCTTCATAATCAAGCAAAAGCGCAGCACCAAATGAAAGGATGCTTACTCCAGCACAAACATTCATTACAGCAATGGTAGTGCTTTTACAGCCACCAGTGACCAAAAGTCTGCCATTAAGAAGTATTGAAAAAAGTCCACAACAAATAAGGAGGGCTGACAACACAAACACTTGTGAAATTGTGAATGCGAACACAGAACATATCAGCTGTGTTATTGACGCCATTTGACCTGTAAAATATAACTTGAGTAAAGCAAAATGCAGAGGGTACAGGTATGTAACAGTAACCGTTTCATATTAAAGTCCATTTTTATTATAAAATGAATGAAACTGTGAATTTAACAATAATTTAACAATACACAATGTTTTTTCTGAATATATTTTTGCAACACAATCATGAAATATTCAACTTTATGATATTCTGGCTTGGCTGATTATTTTTCTCAGAAAGATTGAGAAGACTGCTCCAGTGCTCCCTGTGAGGACTGCAGAAATAGCACTCCCCTGAATGCTGTTGCTTGGCGAGTATGATGGTGTTTAAGCAGTGTAGAAAATTATGTTTGAAACTCAGGTGGGATCAGGGAAATCCTAACTTGACTTTAAAGGAATATTAATATATGTAGCTCTATTCTTGTTGTCACAAGGAGTGATAAAAACTTAAGCAACGTATCTACTTTCTTTACCGTTTATCCCATATTCCATGATGACTGTAGCATGCATTAACTGATAATTGTTAAATCTAGCATTTATTTACTGATAAGTGATTGCTGTACAATTTACATCATATTGAGAGTAACATCTTTTGAGAATGGCGCTAGGCGCTGTGCAAGGCTCAGCCTAGAGTGATTGTTGAGTTTTGCTGCTGCCAGGCGCAAATTGCGCTGCGTATCCAACTCAGAGAAATGATTTATATTCTATATTTTGATTGTGTAGAATACCAAGAAAATAAAATCATATTTTTAAAGATTCGTATTTTACTTAAGCCTAAGCACTGATATACAGAAACAATAATTTTTACAAAACAGCTTCAAAATTAACTTGGGTTAACATCAGTGACACAACATTCAAGACCTCAGAAACAAGTTTTAGTTCAAGGTATAAGTGTGGTACTCAAATGGTCATTAGAGCATTGTAAGCCCCAGGGGCGGCTTGTGTGGGTACGTGGGTACGTGGGTACTCAGATGTACCCACGGAACTTGAAAACCGTTACCATCGAAAAACGTTACCGTTACTTAATAAAAAAATCTCAGCCGTTATTAATTTATTGCATTCGAAATGGAATATCATTGTGCTAATGCAGGAACGCGCAGCAATTTGTACTGACCTCAAAATCGGATTATGAATCAAGCGTTATTCGCGTAGATACAGAAAATACCCACGATCTCATGAATGTACCCACCATGACGCCATAATGTCCACGAAATTTAAAAGTTGTACAGTTTCAAGTGCGTAGGTCGGCCGACTCTAAGATTTGGCATGCTTGTTCTTGTGGACGCGCAATTCGCGCGTGCTACAAGCACGCAAAGTTTGCACGTGTTAAAATGCGTAAAATGTTAGAAACTTTGAAGCATTGTAACTCCGATTCCTTTTGTCCGTTTAACTTAAAATTTTCAGGTTATCTTGCCAGGTGTACGAATTAGTACCAGCAGAAAAATAGGAGATTTAATTAGAAAGATGCTGCATGCACGTGCCTTCAATGTTTTGCACTGTCAAATTGTTATGGCTGATTTGACATGACATCGTTTAGATCAAAAATCTAAAAATTGAATGACAGCAAATTTGCCATTTGGCATTCTAGCATTTCATCTTTTGCAGAAATTGGCATCGCAAACACTGATATTTTCTGTCTTATGGAATTCCTTTCAAACGACAAAAATTATCGTTTAAGTGCCTTCTGGTGCGCTCTAGACCTAAAAAATCGCCATGTAGCTCCTACGGCGAGGCCTCGGGCAGTTAGGGGCAAGCCCCCCAAACCCCCGCCCCGAGCGCCCGTCTCTAGTACCCACCCATGCCAAGTCCAGTCACTTACGAGCCGCCTCTGGTGAGACCAATATTATATTACATCAAAACATATCACAAATCAAAGATGAACATAACACGTAAATCACATTTCACAGTACAATTTTTCAATACAACATTTGAAGACTGATTAAAGCAGATAACAGCCGGCAAACACCTATAATTATCAAGATATTTAACAGACGATGTAAATCAAATTTCTTCAATAAAACAATCGACTGTAACAATAATGGCAACCCGACCAGAAGGCAAGAGTGGCATAGCTAAGATTCCGAAGTAAAAGTCTGCCTATTTGCTTGACTGAAACTCAAAAATAACGTCGATTAACAAGAGAAGGGAAAGAGAGAAAGACTGTGTGGAATATACATATAAATTGGACAAAACATAATAGTAGCTCAGCCAAAAATGACGAGCTAAAGTAAATGTTATCCATCAAATAATGTGCACGAGTTGTAAAAGTAGAGTATCGCGAAATAAACTGATTGTTTATATCGCGTTATATCACCCTCCCGACATTTTATTCGCTTCGAATGAGGGTCGGACAAAGTCAGAAAATACTGGTTTAGCAAAATTACGGGCTTTACAAAATTAGCAAACTTAGCATCATCAAAGGTGATAGGAAAAGGCTGGAAAACATATTTAGGTGTGTGCATCGCATTGTGCGTCAAGAAAACGTGAAATGAAATAGTACATTACGTTTTTATAAAATTGCTTTATCTTATTCTCAGATGATTTATATCAAGATGGATAATTGACCATGTTTAGTTGTTGTTAACCATTCATACATATAAATGATCGTACTCATTATCATATAGATATAGATAAGTCACAAGACATATCTTAATTAACTATATTAAACGTTAGAACACAAGTTTTAAAGCGATACGCTATTCCAGTTCACAGTTAAATACATTTGATTTTAGAATCAATAAATGCTCTAACCAGAGCCCTTTTGCGCGCGTCGCGCTCAAGCTGCACCTGGTTAATAAGTGAAATAAATCCCATTACCACCAAACGGGCCTTATAAGTAAAAATCTTTGTAGTTTTCAGGCCTGCACTGCCGCGCAGCGGCAACTCTTGTTTAACAGTTATACTATTATATCAAGTATATTTGTTAACGGGCGATGCGCAGGCCAGAAATGCGCAATAGCGCGTGATGGCCGCCACAGTAGGTTATCAACCTACAAATATATTTGGCGAGCTTAGCGTTAAATTTGAAATTTGAACGGACTCGCGACGCGGCAAACAGCAATAAAGCTCACTTAGGTGAGTGCAGATAAGGCGCGCGCGTTTGAACGTTAGAAGGATATCGTCTCGTCAAGTCCAAGGGCCGGGCTATGTTGGCTATTTTTAACATACACGTTGCATAGCTCTGCTGCCGCGAAGCGGCAGTCTTCGGCGTTGCTTCGTGCGCGGGGGCTGCCGCGAAGCGGCAGCAGGTCAGGTAACGTCTGACAACTCCGGCGCGCGCGGCGCAGCCACGCCCCCAAATTTAAAAAATTTTTGAAAAGGGTAACAACGTGAGACAAGTATAGCCACAGTCAACAGTATTTAAGACAGTGTGTGAGCTAGCTGGCGACCTGTTCAAATTTGAAGACGCGCGCGCACACATATGGGCTTTACTGGTTTAGCAACCCTGAACCCAAAAATGAAAAGTCGGGAGGGTGCGCGCTGCTGCACAGATTTTTATTTGCTTATGCAACTCGAGGCGTAGCATGAGCTAGACAGCTATGCTAGTTTTAAAAAACTTTAACTATACATAGCCAAAGTATTTTATAGCTATAACGCTCTCAATTTTAGAATTCAATATGAAAAAGTCACTTTAACATATGGATCACTTGCACTCTTTGAGCATAAAATGCATGATAATTGTACCATCTTTAATTACAAAAGATAACGCAGCTGTCCTCACACCTCATTTTGTTTTGATAACATTCAAAACGACAAACGTATCTAAATTAATGAGACATGCGGTGGACTTTTTGTTACAAATTTACTATTTATCTCCTCAAGGAACAAGATTATCTGTGATCTGTGAGAGGATAAATAAAAATTAAGCCTCTATTGTTGTGGGAAAAAAGAACTTGCCACAAAACAATTTATATCTATGTTTCACAAGTATACTTCTAGTTCTCTAAGATCATCCAACTATTAATACTGCATAAAAATTACTGTAATTTACTGAAATTTGTCGTTTACTTATTCATTCAATTGCTTAAATAATTAATGCCCAGGATTAAACTTGCTAATGTCCTTTTGGTCGTTGATCTGGTGGCAATGGGTCAACTGGTGGACCACAGTCTCCACTTGGTGGTCCATGTTGTCTTGGGACATGATCACATCTTATCTGTCTGTCCTCCACCTCAACAAGGCACACAGCTAATAAACACCAACAGAAACAGCAGAATAGTAGGATGATGAATAGAGGCGAAAGAAGGAACATCCCTGATTATTGATTTGTGATAGAATTATGAAATTATGATTTTAGAAGTAAATTTTTAGAAATTCATCACAGGTTGAGGCTTGATAAGAAAATTTTTGGAATGAGAAGCCAGCTAATTTTCAATAAACATAAATGTAATATCCATTTGCAAAAATTTAAATGCTTACCTATGACTGCAAATGGAAATATCAATGCTAAGATGACAAGCGAAAGGAGGCCCCATCGTTTTCTGAGATTATTGTGCCGCTCTGACATTATCCCACCCTGTAAGAGGAAAGAACATTTCAGCGAAAAACATTTAAATTCTGGCTTATTATAATACAAATATATGTAGAGATAAGATCACCAATGGCCTGTGACTTGATTTATTTCATGCAATGGGGGACCAAGCAGGCAGCAGCGCACAAGCACGAGGGCTGCGGCCAGTATCAAGTGCAGCCATGTGCCAGTAATAGAGATACGTTAAACATTTAGAACATTTGTTTTTAGTCCTTGCATGCAGGTGGTGTTGCACATACTTATTGGGCAATGACCAGTGGGAGTGAAATCTGCTTTAACTAGTTGCAGCTGAACAAGAACTTATAGTCTTCAGAATCTGGGCTGTGGTTAGCATCTCAGAGCAGACAACGTTACAGAGCAGCTAAACCAAGGAATCGAGTGTCATGAGCTTTTTCCAGTCCACCTTTACCGCAGGTCAATGCAGGGTGCAATCAGCGACAAAAACTGGTGCCATTGCCATGCTTAGGCTAGGTGACATGCTTTGACAAACAATTCTTGAGTTAACATTACTGTGAACAACATAGGACTTTCTACAGGACCCATTGTTAATAAATAATTCATAAATGACGCCAGCATAATCACACCTAAACTCTTAAAATATCTTTAAAACTCTAAATTAAGTAATTACTACTTGTCATTAAATGTAATTTGAGCAAACACTCAGGTTAAATTGGCCTAATAGTTGTTCATTAACTTCTTTTTAGCAACCAAAGGGTTATCTTTTAGAGAACTGTTCTGCTTTATCTTATTCTCCAAGTAACCTCCACTTTCAATACGATTCGAAACTTCATCGGAAATATACTAGGGCATTTAAAAATTGTGCCTAATAAGCACACTTTTTATATGCCAGCGTGCAATCAGTTATTGTATAATCTCAGTAAACTATATAAGGTAATTATATAATATTAGATATAGGCAAAATGCAACTAATCTTTGTAACCAATGCAGAAGAAGGAAGAAAATGTATAGTCACTCAGTCAAGATAAAGTGAGTGATATGCTTTCTCTCTTGGACATGATATAGTATTCGAAGATGAGTTTTGTTAGAACATGTTGGTTTGACACACATGTTAGACATTTACCTTGCCTTATGTATGACCCAAGCATGTTAAAATTTTATGAAGTCATCCAATTTATGCTAGTAATTTAGTTCCTTTAGAGATGTCTTTGCTAGACCAAATCAACCTTAAGCCTTGTTCAATCAGATTGAACGTTTGCCCGCTCACTTTTTGGGATTCAATTCGGCTATAGCTATAAGATTAGCTGTTTATGCCATGTTTCTTCTGGATGCCATGCTTCTGAATGGTTTTATAAGCATTAATTTGATCCACATATAGTGCAAACTAACCTGTCTTAGTTCACTGTACAAAGCTGTTTGTTTCGCTTGAGCCACATCTTCACATGATCATTAACTGAAGCTGTGAAAATGGAATGAGGATCTGATATTTCAAAAAATTGTCTCAGGAGTGTGATCAGAAAGAGTAATTAAACAATTAATAAAAGCTAGAAATGATAATACAAAGCCAAGGACAGCCTTTAGGCAGCAATCAGAAGAAGAAAATGCCATTATCACAACAAAGCAATGAAATAAATATAATGAATAGGCCCAACTAAGGTGATATCATTATCAATGGTGCATACTACATGTAATCATTAGACACAGATTACTGTATAGTATGACTAATTCATATTTTAGTCAATTCCAAACTTGACAGATTACCCAGTCACATGTATGTGACCTCCTTCTCCCACAAGGTGGCTCCTAAAAATATACAAAAAGGTAGTTCTTTTATATGTCATATATCATAAAATTTTGTCATTACTTAAACCTGCTTGTTTTGAGCCCTAGTTGTTGTCATGCCTGAAGGGGAAGTTGATACCTGATCGCAGTTTGCAAGCCAATCACAACACTGGATGTATACAGTTGGGTAACAGGCTTGTTAATTGAAGCATTTTCTCATTGTTAACTCTGGCACTATTGTTAGGAGGTACATGGTTTCAAACAAATCTTAAACTTAAGTTTAAATTTAGCAAGAAATTAAATTATAGAATCCTCAAAAGAAAAAGATCATTTAAAGAAGAACACTTTTTGACAGCAAGATTAGAACACACTTTTATTTCCCCTGTTTGATTGCAATCAGCCACCTTTCTTACGATTCTGGTTTAAGGCCTGAATCACAGTGAGAATGGCGGGTTATTTTCCAAACAAAAGTATAAGAGCCTCTGCTATTGAAAATATGATTTCATTGAGATCGCTTGTCAATTAGTAAATTTGTTTTCTTATGTGATTAAAAATTTTATGTAGTTTTCGGCCTTAGTGGGCTGCCCTGTCAAAAGAGCTGGACTCATTCAGCCTCAGGTGGTATCCTGTAACACATTTACGATCCTTGTACAATGTATGTATAGTAAATTATTTTCCTGTATAATTGTGATACGAAAATTTTATAAATTGATTTGAATTGAATTGACACCGGCAATTCTAGGGAATGCAAGAATACCAATTATCTGAATCCGTGTCGCCATAAACAGACCTCTGATCATACCTAATTTTATGCAAAAAAACTTCTTTTAAAACCTTTAAATATTTACAGTGATCTAGTAAGTTATCCTCTCAGGGTAGCTTATGACCTTGGATTATTTTTACGATGGAGTCTATACTTGATGAAATTGATTCAATGATTGGAGAGCTTGATGACATAAACTTCAGCCCTAATCACAAAAAGGTGAGTGTCTCCGATTTGTCATTTATCCCCACGAGAAGACCTTAGAGGAATTGAGATTTTAGGCAAACTGACGAATTTAGCATCATTTCGTGTTAGGAAATAATTAGAAATGAATATTTCTAGGAGGTGACAAAGAAAGATCCGGATGCATTGGACATTAAAGATGGTAAGTTGGCATTAACCTTCTTCTGAGCTTGTAGATTTTGGTGGCCAAAAGTTTCTAGGCGATGAGAATTCTGAGGGTATTAAATGATAACAACAAAACCTGTGCAGACGGGAGTTTGGGTCTGCACTTTTTGGGTAGCATATGTGTCTCCTAAAATAGATAATTCTTATATCAGTCATTACTACAAAACTTAAACTTAGTGATAAATTCCCAGCCACCTGATGGAATTGGCTACTGCAGAAATTTACTTGCCCCAGCTCAAAATCCTAACTATTTAGGTACAGCTAATGGGGGACAAAACTTTTCCGACTTAATCAACGAACTAGCTGCGTTCAATCCTACCCCTGCTGCCAAGGAGAAGACTCTTACTAGAGGTTAGCATATTTCTTAAACTGATTACATAGTTCTATACAAGTCTTGACTGTGTAACACGATGGTTTGGCATATTTGAAAGTAGGCCAGATATCTTGAAATGTTATGTCAAGACTTCATCTCTATGTGGAGAAGTTCTAACTTCTAGTATTCTATCTCTCGCAAATTAGTACCATAGCCTCATTTCAATTACATTTTGAGATAACAACATCGCGTCCAAGTCAGAAGTTTAATTAGCAACCTTCAAGCACTCGTTGTTGATAAGCTGGAAGGGAAGTTATACAAGATAAGATTATGTCAGCCAATCACGAAATTGGAAATGTATCTAATGTAAACTGTATGAGTTTTTGGTTTATATATTATAAAATTCATATTAGTTACTGTTACATAAATACAGTTTTTAATATGAATTTTATTCAAATTCTGCTGGAATTAAGGTGTTTTATTGAACAAGGAGAGACTATGCCTAATTTTCAAGTGTGTTCATGTACTAGCGAGTAACCATACACTTAACCTTGTGCCTAAAAGAAGCAGTCCGCTGTCCGCCACTTTATTGCTAATAACTATGCCACTGTCATGTTATTATTTGCTAAGTTCTTGTAAGGAACGTGTAAGGTTTGTGTAAAATACATTTTAAATTTGCATCAATGTACACAGTAATATTTTACATTTTACGAGATAATTTGACACGAAACCATTACATATATGTTGGATATCAAGGATTGTGGATACAGGATAAATGTACTTATTAGGGATAAAACGTGTAGACGTTGCATAAAACATAACAGCTGTACTGTGCAATCTTTTTCAGCCGACTCAGCCGTGATTGAGGGTTAAATGAGGAGGGTCTCCGTTAAAAAATCAAGAATCTTTTAGGGGCCCATTCAGTATAATTGTAAATGCCTTTATCAAATACTGTGTAACAAGTACTGTGTAAAGATTTGACGGTTTACTTACCGAAAAGCCGAGTTATCAGAGCTAAGCAGGCTGGAAAGTTTAGATGTCCAGCATGACGTATCATCGTTTTATTCATCCGTGTTGTGAAATGACGGCTAGAAAAGTATTTAGAAAGATCTTTTTATCGGATCAATACGTCATTATTGAGGAAGTAACGGTGTTTTAGGAAGGAAAGAATAGATAACAATTAAGTTACGCAGAAAAGAATTTTAAATGCAGAAAAGAATTTGAAATAATTGCAGGATGCAGTTTGAAATGTGATCAATATCCTCTAGAAAGAAGCTAATTCAAGCACTACCTGAAATTTTCTAACTCGTACCTTTCAGTTTCCCTCAGTTTTGTTCGAAACGGTCACATTTTTGAAACCTCCCTAAATCAGACTACGAGATTGGTTTTACTATGTTCCCTCGCCCAAAACGATCATGAAATTTGAGTCCCTATGTGGGGATGTGTGTTGTGGTAATGTAGGCTAGGGAGTGGGGAGGAGATTGGATTAGTTTGACGATGTAATTAAGTTTGTGCGGTGTTCATCCTTAGGACTGAACACTTCCTTTATTGGGCATCATTAGCTTCACTATCCTGGTGTGTTATGTGATTATGAGTATTATGAATGAACATAAACGTTAGACAATGATGTAAGTGCGAATCAGTGTAATGCAAGTAAGTTTTTAATTAATATCAAATTGAGAAACCAACAAATAGGTTCAGACCCATATTATCTCCCAATTCCCATGTCGCCTTCTAGACCCATGTTAGATCCCAGAATCCAGACCCATGTTAAATCCTTGATCGATGCCTCCTATAATTATTAAACTCTCGACTTAATTTTAACTAGTTGTCATGGAACTTCCTAACTTGCCCCAAAATCTGATCTGAAAACGGCCAAACCAGCCATGCGTGAAACTGCAGTAGCTATATCTACATCAAGCTATTAATAGACATACTGACTACTGAGATACTGCCTTAGACTTATCTTGACTTTTTACCGCGATAGCGACATATTAATATAGCAAGGTCGTATTATGTGCTACTTAGCAAGTTTCCAACCTATTGTCAGTGTGGTATCTTAACTCAGGCTGGAAGATTTACAGGTGATGTGATCCTGTAGTTGGTCGATCCAGGTACTATCCAGGTAGTGTGATCCTGTAGTTGGTCGATCCAGGTAGTTTCCCAACGACAGGGCTAGTTGGCAGGGATTGTGCTGACAGTGTCTCAGGAAATACATTTAAATAATTAGGCAGCGTGTGTTGGCTGAGTTTAATCTCCTCCCGGCTGCACAGTGTGGTTCTCTTGTCTGAGGTTAATTAGTGATGTGTGTAAGAACGTGGACAGCCAACCACTGCTTGGGAAATGGAGATTATATATATCTTAGCCTTCAAGAATCAATATGAACCCTATATATCACGTACCTTAGTCGTAGCCTTTACAATTGAATATAACAGAACAATAATGATAGATGGGTAAAAGTAATAGAAACGGTAAAAAATTTGCTGACTGCTCCCTGTACGGCGTTGATCTAAATTGTTTACATTGTGGTTAGATATTTAATATCTATATTGTGTGAAAGTTTTGATAGCCAACGGCTATCGTACCTTTGAATGAGATCTAATTCCGATCCTGTTGGGATGTGATAATTTCTTAGATATGCTAAGAAATGTGAACGATCTAGTTGATCCTAATGGCATAATGGCTAAGCGAGAATGTGGCTAAATTCTTAAACGCTCGATGGATAATAGATATGACATTGCATTGTACAAACCTAAACCAGTGCAATGGCTTAAGTATTTGTGGAATTTCGACAATTTGACGGCTCATGCAAGGTGAAGAATATGCTTAAGTTAAAAACTTGAAATTCGAGTGTATTTAAACATAAAACGTGAGATAACCTTACATGGGCTGTCACTACACATATTATGCAAAAAACACACATTTTTAACTGTGCATTCTGACATTTCTTCACTAGAAAATGGATAGTTGTCTACCAATTAAGACAACACTTTTAGAACTTTGTAGGTTATCGAAAGGGACTTGTAGGGCCCGGTAGACTTAGAAGAGTGGAACCACCATGTTACCGAGTTAGGGTTCTGTTCTAACTTCCATCTTGTTGTTTAACAAACATATCAACTATCCGAACTTTATTGCTGTTGGGAAATAATTACCCTTCTCAGCGCGATCTAGTCCGGCCGACAGTACAGTCCAGCACATTTAGATTGTACTATCAACTGATGGTGCTACGTACGGAGTCAGTATTCTCAGTTTAGTTGGTGCTAGATATCTCCTACACGATGATCTAATAACTCTCAAAAAGCAAACTTAAACTAAAACCCTGTATCCTGAAATCTCTGAATGAAGACGCTGACAGGTCACTCTGTTTGATGTACTATGTTCAAGTCTGATCACTGTTAACGATATTTTAGTGCCTCTGTTCAATCTACAAACTTTGTGTTATCAGCATCACGTGACACCGCTCGTGACACTTGTTCGAATGGAACTGAGGATTACGTGTGTTCTAAAGCTCTGGATTATCGACACAGATTTGGTGTTAGTCTGTAACTGGGCGATGTGCGGACAGAAATTAGACAATAATTGTAAAACTTTAATTTCTCTATCTTGACTGTAATATCTATCTTACCCCTTATTGGACCATCTCGACCAAAGCTAGTGGTTATTTGAAGCTTTGGTAATGGTAAACATACCATTACTCTCGAGTGCAATGTGTTCTCTCAATGATGTTTCTGTCAGAATTAATAACTAAACTGTATCGTGTACTATCATGTAAGACTCACACCTTTTAACGGTACTCTATAATGTACAATATCCACCTTTTACGGTACTCTATAATGTACAATATCCACCTTTTACGGTACTCTATAATGTACAATATCCACCTGATTGGACATGTGTTAACTGAAGGTGGGTTATAGAGCAGTACTCTTACTATAGATGCTAACTTCCGGCAATCTCCTGAGTACTGACTTCAGATCATCTTATAGAGCATGTCTAACACTTATAAACCTGTACCCAGGCTTTTACAGTTATATAGAAGGGGCACCTGGAAGATTCCAGATCTTTTAACGGAGACCCTCCTCATTTAACCCTCAATCACGGTATTCCGGTCATTCGGCTGAGTCGACCAAAGAAGATTGCATAGGCAAATGCCACTCCTCTAGGATTATTGTATAAGAATAGTATTCTACACTAAACACTTCATCATAGTAGCCTCATCCTTCACATCTCTGCTTCCCAACCCTATTCAAATATTCAGTCAAGAAAACGTCATATACTATCAGTAAAAGTTTCACAATTTTTCAATTCCGATTTGTTGGAACACAACTGAGAAGTTAGAAACAATCCTCTCCTGGACAGGGACTAAGATGTCGAATATTATGATTAAGTGATCAGAATTCCACGTCAACTTGAGGTAGGACTTACTGTCTCGTAAAGCCACCTAATTACATACCAAGTTCATGTTTACTGTCAGACATCTATCTTCACCTACTGTTAGCGTTCCTGCCTTATCGCCACCGAGTCGAGCCAGCAGAGTAACCCTGAACTCTTTATACAGATAAGACAGTCCTTCATCTAGTCTATAATATAATTAATATCATCTTGATAGTATCATCTGGACGTTTAAGTGCCGTCCTATATCTGTATCATGTCTTGTTCTTCTACTGTATCTACACTGTATCTTGGTCGATAGCTATTTGCGGAACAGAGATGACAGTTTCTGTAATTCTTAGCTTCCATGATTACTGATCGTTCCCCTCCCTAACTTTTCATCATCACTGGATGAATTTTAACATAACTTCATCTTCCATAAAATGACTTGAAGAAGTATGGAGTAAGGAGTAGGTAAAATAGTAGTAGTTGAAGTAGTACTAGTATGTTAGTTAAGGTACGTTAAAGGTGGCTCAGATGTGTTATTTGTCGGAAGATAGATAGGCACTATTTTGAAATAATGGTAGTCACTTCCTAGTGGGATAAAACAGTTGTAGAGGCTTTACATAGAACATACTGAAGGTTTTATTCTGAAAAACCAAACATGTCTATACACAATAACCTGACCAAGTGACCGGTGATAAGTTAGTGAAGTAACTCAGTAGTTGATAACTTATCAATTAGCAGTGATCTTGGTATGGCCTAATGGAAGCGTATTTTAAACCTAAACCCACAGGTTTATTCAATATTTATGAAGTATAAAGCGTGACTGATCATTAAATAAAGCAATTAAATGCCCAAAAATGCATCGTGACGTAGAAGTTGAGTACATTATGAGGTTGTCAGTGGAATATTGTACATAATATACCTTCTAGAGCAGTCATGTTACTGCCGCAGTACTATACCTATCAGCGCATTAATTCTGTGCCTATTATAGGCACGTTACTTTTGTGCAATGTACCTATAGGCACGTTACTACTGTATAATCTATTGAACTCTATACAGTGCATTTATGGCGCTGTGGGAACAGCTCTAGTTTGCACTGCAGTTGTGCGGAATTGTTGTGATATTGCAATATTGCTCTGGCAATTCTGATAAACCTTGGAGTTTGGACCCCCAACGTAGAATATTTGATCAGTCTTTTACAATCTCGAGTTGTGATCAAAGAAGCCGGACTTTATTGCAGAATTGTTTGACCACTCTAAAATTAATGAAATAATGTGTCATTGATTCCTGATTACCATTTATTCGATTGAAGTTAAAAATTAGTCAAGCTTTGGTCATTCCTGAATCTTCATTAACATCTATAAGACAGGGACTCAGTAACCAAGAAGCGACAACAATCCAGGGCCAATAAATAGAAATAAAAGGACGTATATAATATAACATAACATTGGGGAGTCTCAGTCCAAGTAATATATAACTACTTCACCATCTCTTTCTACACTCTTCTTACATTGCCTTACTGTTAAACTCATTGTTTAATCTGACCTGAGTGATGTTTGGTTCGGATTTCTGGATTACTGTCTGGCTGCAGCTTTCAAGTGCAGCTTTCTGTATGTAACGTTTGGATTTGTTATCCAAGTCTTAAGTAAATGATTATTATGACGTCGTAAACACAGGTCCTGCAATGTGAGTTTCTGTAGATTGTGAGAAGTTAAAAGCAGGTTCCCGTGGTTTAGCATCCTGCTTCACTGGATTCTGGAGAAATGCCAATTTTGGTTAAAATTTAAAGTTGACAGGGAATGTATTGACGTACACAATATTCAGGGGTTTCAGTTTTTATATGTACGGCTTTAAGAAGTATAGATGTGCGACCGCCGCCGATTGTTGAACGCCACCACCGCCGAGTTTTAGATAGAGTAGATAGAGTACTGCGGAACTGAAACTTTACCTGGTATTTTTTGGGTGTAAACTGTAAAATGATACAGACACAATCTGCACTGGGAACACTGGAAATAGATTTGTCAGTTTTGCGAGTTAGTTCTAGTTGAATAATCATACTAGTTGGCCCAGATGTCTTGTACTTGATGGTATGATCAGAATATCTGACATTCAATTTCACAACACAGCGAATATGTGAGGTTTCCAGGCAAATATGAACACACAGTCAAGTTAAGGAAATAGTTTGGGTGTACTATGTTAGAAAACTTTAATTTTTTTTAAAGATTTACATTTCAAATAATTCCTCTGTTTTGTCCAGACAAAATCAAAACAACCCTAGGCTCCCTACCAGAACTACTTCAACATTTTGACATCACACTCCAACCCTGCCAAGACAGTTGGAACTGTCGTCAACCTCTCTACTGTACTTCTGTTACCACGCAACTTCATACTCAGCACATTAAAACGTTTAGGAGAGATAGAAGCCCACATAGTGCTGAATGATATACCATATAAAAGCACTATGCATATGGAGGTGAAGTTTGATACTGAGAGTGATCTAAGGTAGTGAGATATTTAGGTGGTATCTTGCTTTGTTGCTATATGGTTTTTGAGAGTACCGGGTTGAACGTATTTAAAATAAGTTCTTCAGAGACTAGGGAGCAGATATCTTATTTTGATAACTTTACACGCTCAATGTAGCTTGTATAATCCACATGAAAATCACGGTGTCGGCATAATGCAATAGTTCGTCTGTCGTCAAGATCAGAATATTTCATTAAAGAAAAAACTCTAAACCAATTGGATTGTGATAGCTGATATAGTCGAATAAAGGCACACATGAAATCCGGTAAAACAATCCAAGACACCCATATCTATATATGATATCTATGATATCTATCTGATATCTGTACGACGTACGTGACTCTTGTTACCATCTGGGTCTACTTATCTTGCCTGTCACCAGCAAATTACATGGGTTCTGTATGAGAAGAGATAGTCCCACTAAACTCCTGGTCCTTGTTTAGCTAATCAGTTGAGTGTAAGGCTGTGGTTGGTGTTTATGAATATTACAATCTGGTACTGACTTCTTAGTAAAGGGTACTTGGGGTAGTGCAGTGGTCACAGTTCATGTAGTACAAAACCTTTTCATTTACTCAAAGTTAAGTTTTACCATCCCTAGAGGTTGCTGTACGAAGTATGATTTAGAAAATTGCGGTATTGGGTCTTGTTTCAAATTCTGAACCCAAAAAAGCCAAAAACAAAATTGTTTTACTGACTTGGATAGCAGCCAACATAACACATAGGCTATAGCATAATATTGAACTGCAGAAGCGATATATGGTTGCTATCTAGCATATTATGGTTGCTCACTTATAATTAGTGAATCCCTATTTTTACAAACCTGTAAACCGCTCAGCAAATATTACGGTATTTTGGCTCTGTCATTTATCTGGTTTATTCAAATGAGAGAGTAAAACATACTAGATTATGGTTAAACAAGCCAAGTTAAACCCCTATATCCTTGTGACTCAGATTATACACCTTGTGGTTGGCTCAGCTGCATGGATGTATGAATGTATCCTCTCAATACGGCTAGACTGGCACATAATCATATTACTGTTTTGTGAAGTCGGAGAAACATATTCACACAAACGTACAATATATGCACTGCAACCTTGTTCTAAGAAACACGCTAAATAAGTCTGCGTCCTCAGTATACGAAGATGTTCCGAAGTATAGATGTGTGTAAACTGCATATTTTTCCCGTACAAATTTAAGGTTTCCATATTTTGGATTCTCTAACAAAGAAGGGCTGTCAAAGTGAAGTCTGGGTAACAAATTAGTGCTGCTAGAACGAAACGTGTTACTCTGTTTTCTCACGAACAGCATAATTTCTCAGACAGAATTTCTCAGAAACGTCATGACGGACACTACCTTGACTTTTAAGGATCAGGTTTTCATATCTACATAGTTTCAAGTCTATCGTACAACACGTACAGTTTATATTTTCGTAGCCATGTAGGAATTTATCATATGGGTAGCATAGAGGATTAAATATACGCAACACTCATTCTGGGACTCGGAATTTTACTTCTAAGTTTTCAAGACTATTACACTCTTACTTTAATCAAGCAGCAATTAACCAAATCTTATCTATTTTGATGATAAGAATCAATAATTCAGTCTCCATAACACTGTTTTTTCAGGGGCGTCTACAGACTCGATGACTACTCATCAGTTGATGCGAGGAGGATCTCTCAGGTTTGTGGAATGTTTTAGGTAGATAAGTAAAGTTGTATGTACATACAAAATCTAGGGATAAATCTGGAGTTTCCATTATACGATTTTTCCATTTATAATTTATAAATCTGTACCGATTTTGAAAATCTTCATAAATCAGAAGTTCAGAAATGCTTTTGTATCTCGATGTAGAGCTCCGATGAGACAAATAATAATCATGGTTTGTTGGCCATGTAATTTTAGAATTTAGAGCTATATAAAATGCTGTATAAGGTCAATATAAGCTATGCATAAAAGTAACCGTGAGCATGTACACAATGCACATAGATAACACAATGCATTTTGTTTACTGTTAAGATTATAAACTCGGGATTAGCTCTTTACTTAACAAAATGAATAAGATCATGCGTGACACTATTTAGCGCAAACTTTTGAAAACTAAGATTGTTAATAAACATTAAACCCGCCCTGTGTTTTACAATTGTACAGGATGTCTAATAATCTTTCTCGTTTACTGCATTCCACGACCAATAACCCATGACATTTATTTTACCGATTGTTCAGCTGAAAATAATAAAAGAAAAGAATTCTCTAGTTTTCATACTAAAAGTCACGACTCGTGTCCCTTTACATTCTTTTAGTCTAGAAAATGTGTTCAATACAAAAATGTGGAATATTTACGTCGGCTTGTGAACATAACGATGCATGCTATTCGGAATGAGACGCAATATCATGTGCCGGTTAGATAACTCTTAAAAGTAATTCAGCAAACTATCTGCTAATTTATAAAAACATTCAGAAACAAGATTTATCTGGCACTATGTAAATTCTAAATAATATAAATTAACGCTTAATGATATGTATTAAGCCCAAATACACGCTAACTTAGCACAGTTTGTGTCACTAATACGTTAAGGTTAAAGGTAGATACGTATCTTATGAAAGTCTAAAATGTTAAAGACTTAACGATCGAATTAAACTAAGCAGTTTAAAGCTAATGCTGCTTACCTAGAGTAAGCAAGAAAAAAGCGGCACAATGGCAATCCGTGGCTGACGTTATAGCCTTCAAACCGTCTGGCTACGCCAAGAGTCAGTCCCTCTACTTCCGTGCAGAGCGCCGCTCTCGTCCCTCCGTCCGCCAGCTGTTCGGGGATCAGAGCGAGCCGACAGAGCGAAACTGGAGTGGGACGCGCTCTGTTAGGTTTGCGCGGTTCGGGAGTCCACGGGGTACCAGGTTGGCAGCGTGGTCTTGATGAAGAATGTGCAGTTTGCTGGAGTTGCGAACTGGCGAGTGATATTTTCTTGCTACTTTTGTGTGTACTCTTGTTTTACTGACGCTGTCTGAATTGCAAATGCAGGGTAAAAGAAACCATCCCCAAACACTGACCCTTGAATTCTTAATATATATACTCTACATAACTTGGCTAAGTTGAGGTTTTTCTTAACAATCGTGTATCCTTACTGAATATCTAGCTAAAATCGTCTCATCAAATAGTTTCCTTCTCTCTCCCTGTATAGTGTCACATTCCGAACATTCTATTCCCTTGGGAGACGTTCTTGGCTACAAAACCACTTGTCAAGAGAGCTATGATCACTAGCTATCATATCCTTGGTAACCGCTACTTAGTAAAAAGTTAATGTTGTTTCAAGCCTTGGTAAAATATTTTACGGTATGATATCAAGCTGTTGTCTGCGGAGGGTCCCATGCTCTCTGGTCAGATGAACATGAGGGGGGGGGGGTTAGTATTG